>PVLC010018650.1:0-31763 GCA_004027655.1 Graphiurus murinus
TAAAGCACATGATGTACCTACACAATCATATCAAGGTCACTCACTGAAGTGAACCTTAGGGGGAGGGAGGGGAAGGGAATGGGGAGGGAATCGGGGAAGGGGTCAAATGAGAATTGTGTGCAAATATGTTGTTAACAATTTGTACTTAACAAAGATGTATGCTATATTGCACGAATTACTACAATAAAAATTAAAAAAATAAAAAATAAAAAAAAATAAAATCAAGAATGCAGGAGATAAAAATCTAACCAATAAATAGTCATTACAAGGTCTTTGTGATTCCTCATGTGGACCTGAGGATGACAAAACTTTCCATGTCAGGACCTTTCAATGAATATATCTTAACTCAAATAGAATACATGAAGCTGGTCCAAGGACTATTCCCTTTTTACTCTTCTTTTTCAAAATTGAGTGGATTAGGCTGGATAAACTAGGTACATTTGATAATTCCAAAGGAAGCTCTTTGAGTTTGAGTACCTACCTTGCTTTGTGTCTTCAGATCAGCTCTAAAGCTTAGAAGAGCCACAACCCCAAGGCTTATTATAGGAGAAGAACTTTCTCTCACCACCTAGAAAGGTTAGGAATTTCAAACTTTTCTACCTCTAGTGCAGGGAACAGGCGCAGTGTCCCTCAAATATCTCTGCACTAGAGACTTCACATATCTTTGCCTGTGGTCAGTCTTACCTTACCATCATTCTTTAACTTCCATATGTCTCAAGTCAAACGCCTTTCTGTTCCCTTTGAGAATTTGAGAACTATAAAGGTCCTCACTCCACTCTGCACCCTGTTCCCTCTGTAAGCTGGATCCCTGCCCTGAAGCCCAATCCATGTTATGAGAAACCAATGCCTGGATATATAATTTGCCTCTTCCTTTCCATGTGCCACCCAGGGCCAAGATCCTGCCTATTCAAACCTACTTGTTGGCATTCTCTCCTGCGTGGACAGACCTCCCAGAATCCTGACCTCACACATACTGACTGAATTCCTGGATGTAACGACGACCCACCCGCAGAACTGGTTGACCTTCCCAATAGTGACTTTTCCTGGAATTAAATCTAAAACATTTTCACCCTCTCTTAAAATGACCCCACACCACGAAGCTCTCCCCTCCTAAACAACCTTCTCAGGACAGAACAGTTTCTCTAACTCTCACTACTATTCTGTTGAAAAATTTCTTTATTTTATCCCTATGCCTTGAAATTATGGCTAGTGTAAACTTTGTAGCTAATCAAAAGACACAAAACAAAAGATCTAGTTTATAGTTAGTGCCAACACACAGGAATATAGATACACACACACACACAATGCACACACACACATGCTCATATCCACAGTTTCTTCAGGTTTTTACTATAGCCTGAATAGACTAGCAAAAATGCCTTGTTATTATTTCTTGTTAGAATTAGTCATTTCCTATGAATTTTATATAATTTATATTTATACATGTTATCATACATATGATTTATACTTAGGAACAGCAATCCCTCTGTATTCATGGGTTCTACATCTGTAGCTTCAACAAATTCCACAAATAATTTATTTGAAAAAAATATTGTGTCTGTCCTGAATGTGTACAGACTTTTTTCTGGCCAATATTCTCTAAACAATATAGCATAACAGCTATTTCCATACAATGTACATTGCACTAGACATTATAAATAACCAAGAGATAATTTTAAGAATACTAGAGAATATGAGTAAGTTAAATACAGATACTATGCCATTTACATTAGGGGCTTGAGCATCTGTGGATTCTGGTATCTGCTGGGAGTTCTTGGAAACAAACAATTCCTCAAAGATGCAAAAGGATTGCTGTTTTATATAATTTATCACATATATTTAGCATTATGTAATTAGTAGATGCAAATATTATTTAAGGACAAATAAATTTTCTTAGTGGGTTCTGTTTTCATTTCCTTTTAAAGAATAGAAACAAAGTGTGTGAACCTGATTTGAAGGCTGTCCTGAGAACAGATTCAAGGTCGCAGCTTGCGACTCTACATTACCATATTGAGTCTCCTTCAAAATCCTTCTGGACCCCTCCCAGGAACAGGCAAAGCAGGTCTTATCTCAGCACTGGAAACTGGATGTTCTTGGCCATTATCTGAATCCTCTTCTCCAGAGTCTGTCTAAAGGCACTGACCTGAATAATAAATAAATCAATACAAAGTACTCTTACATTTCTGCCTTCTATAAATGCATTTAGGAAAAACATGGCTTGCTTCTATAACTCTTAGTAGAACAAAGGGAGAGAGAGAGTTTTAAGACAGCTACTGCCTTGCTAATTTAAAATACAAAGTAGCCACACACACACACACACACACACACACACACACACACATATGTATATATATGTATGTGTAAGAAAACACATTGTATATTACCTTATTTTGTGTACTAGACTAGATATGGGAAAACTGTTTTTTGTTTTGTTTTGTTTTTGTTTTTGTTTTTTGTAGTGGGAAAGATGGTAACAATTTAGGCTTTGTGGACCAAAATATCTTTATTCAACAAGTCAACTATTCTGTCACAATGTGAGAGCAATCATGGGCAGTAAGTGATATAGTTTGGATCTGGAATGTCTCCAAGGGCCCACGTATTAAAGACTTGGTCCTCAGTTTGGTGCTATTGGAAAATGACAGACCCTTTAAGAGGTGGAGCCTAATATCAATTCCTAGGTCACTTCGGGCTTGACCTCAAATAAGATTGTGGAATACCACACCCTCTCTTCCCCTGTCACCTCTCTGCTTCCTAGATGACACAGTTGAGCAACTTTGCTCTATCACATGCTCCCTGCCAAAATGTGTTACCTTGTCACAGACCCAAAAACCATGAGGCCAACAAATCATTAACTGATACCTTCAAAACAGCAAGCCAAAATAAACTCTTCCTCTTTACAAACTGATTATCTCAGATATTTTGTTATAGTAATCTAAAGACAACTATCACAGTATGCAAATGAGTATAGTAATGTTCCAGTAAATTCTTATTTACAGAATAGTGGTAGCCAGCCTTCCTAGGGACATAGTTTACTGATTCCTAGAGCATAAAATATTCAATTCTATTAGGAATGTAGAATTTAGCTTATGATGCAATATGTGTTTTTTAAACCAGGAAATGTAATTTAAATTGTATATGTTGAATAATGTAGAATTAACTATTAAATACGAAGGAATGGAAGTTAAATATTGTAGAAATAGTTCTCAGTAATGAATATGTTGTATACTCTTTAAGTTTTTATTGTTTTCTACCTCAGTGCTAGAGAAAATGAAATTCAAAACTGTTTCTTTTAATAAAGACAGAAAGAACAATCAAGGGTCTATTTTACTAAAGATCAGTGCACAATTTCAATTGTTTCTTTTTTAAACATTTAAATTCTCTATGTGATCTAATTAGCAAATTAAATTAGATAATTAAAATAACAATTGAAAGCATTTTTCCATTTTCGGCTTCAATGGTCTATTTACCACTTGTATTTGCTTTTCTCCTTTTTAAACAAAGAGTATAAATTAACTAGATAGAGCTCAATGGACTGAATATTAACACAAAACACCTCTGTGATCATCACACAATGCAATTTAATTACAATACAACTTGTAGCTTCACATTTGTTCTGCAATAGACATTAGTGTTCATGGTACATTATTTTAAGTTTTATCTTCATTAAGAACACTGAGCTGTCTCTCAGGCAACCCAAACTAAGACTGTTATACAAAAACATTCAATATTCACATTCCAAATTGCATAAAAGGAATTGTCTCTTTTTAGTGACTACCACTAGAATATTAGGAATACACAGGCATATGGCTCATAGATCACCGAATCATAAGTTTTGCAGAATATCAGATAGACATGACACTTTGTTCTTTTAAGTCTGTGACCTACTCAAAGTACACCAATCCTCCTACCACATCAAGGGAGCAAATATAGTTGCCCATTCCTTTAGTCAGCATTCTTACCACTGTGATCCAAATTACCTGAGGACCACAATTTACAGGAAGGAGAATTTAGTTCCTTACTATTCTGGAAATTTTCAGTCCTTGTAAAACCAGCTTCCAAGTAAGAATCTAGACTATATGTTCTCAGGGTATAATGGCAGGGAGTAGAGAAGCAAGACCTTGTTATCAGCTCATGGTTGCAGGAGAGAGAAAAGAGCAGGAAGATCAGCACCTGGCCTGGGAAAGCCATGCCACTGGCCACTCTCCCAGGAACCCGTCCCCAGCAACTAACTCCTGGATCCCACAAGGCTGCCTTGTTTACCACATGATGTCTGGGAGATGTTTTAAACCTAAACAATGATACCATGTTTTTGTTTGGGAAAAAAACATCATAACCAATTCTCTCTCTCTCTCTCTCCCTTAATCTCCCCTAAAAAAAGAAGAAAAAGCAAACTCATTTTGAGAATCTTTTTAGTTCCCAATTTCTTCTAAGAAGGGCTCACATTATTTGCTATCTTCCTTAGACTGAGAAATTTTACATCACCTAGTCTAGATTTCCTTGAATTAAAAAAAAAAAAAGGGATAATTTGAAGAGCACTGTAACTGGAAAATTCTTTTCTGTTTTAGAGAGTAGTATTCCAGAATAAGAATGGAATGTGATATCATGGAGATTTTGTTTAGGGTCATTGCTACTCTTACTTTCTATTCACTGTTTCCAGTAATGTGTATTCCTTTTACAGAAAAACACTTTGAAAAAAAAATTCCTACTTATTTCACACATCTCACTAGAATTTCAAATAACAAATACATACGAGAATCCCCCTACACACACACACACACACACACACACACACACAATATGGAGAGGGACAGATTAACACATCCCCACTGCTTGTTCTCTAGGTTATTTTCTCTTTGGAAATCACCAACTGATAATCTTAAACTCTCTATGTTTCTGAAACCCAGGACTTGAGAGCTCCGAGGTATTCAGCCCATGTTGGCCAGTTTTAAGGACAAAGTTATGTGGCCTCCCATGGTTGTACATTTTATCTTTTGCATAGCTTAGTAGCATATAAGAAACTGTTATTCTTTTTTTTTTTTGGAAAAAATGAAAATGAATCTATTATGCATATCCCCAAAGCCTATACTTTTATTGGTACATTATAGTGTCACTTCATAAGATGGTTCATAAAGATGATGGCATACATGTACACAGCAGTTGGTGGGCTTTTCCAAGGCTCTCTATCTCCTTCCCCATACATGATATTGAAACCCCATGATGTGAGGAACAAAGCTCATGTGCTTTCCCTTTCTCTTCTTCTCATTGTCATGCCTTGAGGTCCAAAATCCCTGGTCTCACAAGGACTGAACCCCAAAATCTCCAAAGAAAACCGTGTCCAAAGCTTCCTTCATCAAAGGTCAGTTCTTATAGCAGTGAGAATGCTGACTAAGGCAGACATTGTATACATATGTGAGAATACCAATGCCAATCTCAATATCATGTATGAGAAACTGTTATTATAATAGTGCGTAATTCCTTGCTGTACATGGAATGACCTTGCTTGAGGGCACTAGGAATTTCCATTGCAAGGTTTCTCTGAAGATTGACAAATACTGAACATAATATTTTGTTATTGTTGTTTTGTTTTAAACCAAGATACCTTTAGTACCTTGGAGCCTACAGAATCATACAGCTTTATGGGCAAGAAGACTGAATATAGCAGCTACTAAGTCATATCTTTGCCTGGTTGCCACATTATAGCTAACTATCTTTCACAGCTCTTTAATTTGTATAATTGATAATTAACAAAATAAAAATGTATGAATAAATGAGTTGGAATAATCTTTGTGAATGTGCACTTGTAGAGGTCTACCAACTTTTTGTTTCTGTTTAATAAAAGGAATTCAGGGTTCAATAATTGTCCCTGACTATTGAAGCAATATCTCAGTTTGCCCATATAATGGTATCCTACCAATGGCACCAATGTAGTTGGATCCTGGAGGTTTTAGAGTTTATTCCTCTTGCTACAGAGTGTATAATTCTTATCAAAACATCCAGAATTCACATTACTTACTCATCAGTTGACTCAACATGATGTCACCTATGCTGTGGATTTATGAGGATTCTTCAGAATACCCAGATAAACCATGACCCTTTGAACTGACAAAAAATCAAGAGAGTTAACCTGGCTCTCAGGAAAAAAAAAATGGAGAAGTTCCATCAATTATTAAATGTGACTTGCTTTTGATCTTGCTTTCTAATGGTTTTGAAAAATAATGCATTAACCGAATCAATAACCATATCAGAGGCTTGGTTCATTTGTTTTAGTGAAATACCACACCTGACACAGAAGTTGTGCTTTGAACTATTTATCAAGTTGGTGGTGGTAACCCCTGCCCTGGATGTTAGAAGGATGGAGTAAGGAGGTAGAGAGGTAATGTAATCCCTAAGAAGAGTAAGTGATATGATCTGAATATTCATGATCTCCTCCCCCATTCATATGTCAATATCTTACCCAAAAGATGATGGTGTTAGAAGGTGATTAGGTCATGGGAATGGAGCCCATACCCAATGGAGACCCATCAGCCTTTCTTCTTGGTGAGGCTAGAATGAGAAGCTAATGATGACGGGGGCTCTTACCAGACAATGAACCAGGACTTCGATCAGGGATGTTATAGCTTCTATTACTGTGACAAACACATTTATGCTGTTTATAAGTCATTATTCTTGGTACATGAATAAACTAAGAAGCATTGTCGTGTGACATATTTGAAGGGTCTTGGATGCTCTTCATGCTAGATAAATAGTGTGAGGTTATTTCTTTCAATGAGGGGGGAAGAGGACACTTGTTCAGGACAGCAGGTTCAGGAGAATCTGGAAGTTCAAGGTTGTAAAGAGTAATTCCACTCAAACTTTAAGAAACCCACTTTTTTCTTATGAGACCCTTTATTTTAGCATAAATTTGATTATTTGATCATCTCTGAAAATACTGTGACTTGCATCATTGGTTTATAACCCTAGTATTTAAATTGATCATTTATCAAATAACAGAAGATGGGAGTTTTTACTGCTAATTTACTTTCTCAGTGCACAGGATCAAACCCAGAGCCTCACACATACTAGGCAAACCCTGTACCACTGAGCTATGTTCGAAGTGCTGAATGAGAGCTTTTAAGGGACTGCCAGCAACCTTCTAACATTCATGTGTCTTCTTGAATTGTGTCTGATCACGTTGAGCCTGTCATTTTCACTTTTCATGAGCCTTAATCACACAGTGTCACAGTCTTCAAATCACCCTTTTCCCATACCTCTCAAAGAGCAACAGTATTGCAAAAGTCAGTGTGTTCCTTCCACCTGCATCCTTTCCCAAATGTGCAGGAATGAAAAAGCTCAGCAATTTTATCTTTACAGTGTTCCAGAGAACACAATAGTCAGATTCTCCTCCCATCTTCAGTGATGTGGTCCCCACTGTTATGTGGCCAGTAAGAAACTCAACTCCAGAATCCCATCCTTAGAGACTGTTTCCTAGGGACACTCCTTGAACCAGCTGTTTTATATCAGATGTTCTAGAAGCAGAGCCTAAAACAGACGTTTGGATTCCTATGATGCATGATGAATTACTCTCAGGAAAAGAAAAACAAATGTGTAAGGGAGTGGGAGGAAAAATGAAGGGAAAAAGAAGAGCTGAGTAAGGATGTGGTCTCAGGCGAAGTTTAACCTTGGCCTGACCCTAGGGGTGTCCTGGAGCAGAAGTCACAGCACTAACTTGTACCACCTTTAGGCAAGAGAATGAGCCTTTGTACCCTTATATCAGTGAGTGATTTGTATGGGCTGTTCCTGATTGTGATGTTGGAGCATAACTTTCTTTGCCAGTTCATACTCATGCCGGGAAAGAAATAAGATTGGGGATATGCAATTAACTCTTTAAGCAACTGGGACAATGTGTGTACCAAGGTGGAACAGCAGCAGCACCTATTATGCTCTGACAAAAATAAGCACATTTTAAAAAATAAGTGTAAAAAACAGTACCATATTTGGCACTTACTCTGACTTGTAAGATAATTTTGCATTTTCCTGCAAGTGACATAATTTTGTTCTTTATTGCTGAGTAGAAGTTCATTGTGTGTATATTCCATATTTTTGTAATCCATTCATCTGTTGATGCACTTAATATTATGAATTCATTCTTGACAGAAGATAGTCAGCTAGCAGGAATAATAGATATCTTGGGCCCTAGAATTCTCATGCACCATCACAATATTTTCCAGAAGAAAATAAGTTTGAAGCTACAGTGTCCTACAATGAAATATTCTATGAGGTAATATTAATTGTTCTCCATAGTCCAAAAAATTAGAAACAGTCATGTCATCAACAAGATATACTATGCAGAATATATACATGATGGAATACTTTCTGTTCATTTAAACAAAATCAGTGAACTTAGTATGCCTCACTGGGATGGGCACCAGGACAAGGTAATTCAAATCAGAACTTGCTGAAAAGGACATATATATATATATATATATATATATATATATATATATATATATATATATATATATTGCAAGTTGAAAATAGGAATTCATTGACTTGAATGAGGAATAGAAATTTTACTTTATTACCTAATTTCACATTATGGGTTAAGAAGGTAGAAAGCTAATGTAGTGTTCATTTTGAATAAAAAAAGTATTCTATCTGTCAGGTAGTAGATTATTGAAAAATCTCAGAGACTTAGAGAACATAAGAGGAATTCTCATAGGTGCAATACAATGAATGGGTATCAATTGGGGGTGTGTGTTTGTTTTCTTGTGATTTTGAATGCAAAATGAGTTCCTATCCCTGGAGTGGAATAACCCAAGAAAAATCTTACACTGGCTCTTGAATGGTTGGTTTTTAAAGTAAAAAGTGTCATATTTAATAATATCTCCTTAATATTTATCTCCCAGTCACTTTCTCCCAGGTCTCAGAGTCAGCAGTAAAGCAGACAGAAAAACATATTCTAGGAACAGGAAGAAAAATGGAAATACAAGTGTTCAATAGGATGTTCACAGTAAATGTCCCTAAATTTAAAAATTATACATATACTACATCCAAATTGTGGTTTTTTAATTTATTTTCTTAGTAAACTTTTGTTGGTGCATTGTAGTCTCATAATGAGGTTTAGAGTGACAGGGACATACATGCACACATTAGACATAGTCTTGCTAATTTGCTGAGGCTTCAAATCTGTGGTCCTCCTATCTTAGCCTCCCAAGTACTGGGACTTCGAGTGTACCTCAATGGCACCCCAGTGTGTGTGTGGTGAGTGTGTGTGTGTGTGTGTGTGTGTGTGTGTGTGTGTGTGTGTATGTTTAATGGGAACTCAGGTACAGTTTGTATCACACTCACATGTGACACTTATCAGAGTATAGTCCTTAATAACCATTTCCTACCATACAAGAAGTCAGAGTTTGGAAACCATGATATCTTCATTTACCTGAAAGCAAAGAGATTATCAGAGACCATTAGAATTTTGTCAAAGGAAACAAAGTTTGCATGACCAAATTGAGCATCAATATAAGACAAAATATAAGACAAAATTGTAGATTTTCAAATACTGAAAATATGCTAAAGTCCATGAGTTCCTAATGATATTTTTTGGAAAAAAAGTAATTTATTATATTTGGAGAATGTTTAGAAACCAACTCTCACTTCTTATAAATTATTGACAGAAAGAAAAATAAAAATTTAGCCTGCCTTTTCTTTATGAGTTGTTCATAGAGTAAACTAGCTTTTTGGGAGGAACTTCTTTGTAACAACAGTCCAGCTAATAAAAACAAAAGCAATTACTGAATTACAATATTATTAGTAGTAGTAAGTAATAGTAGTATTTTTTTGGTCCTGGGAGTTGAACCCAGGAGCAGAGTCTCACAAGGTTGCAGAGGCTGACCTTGAAACTACAATCTTCCTATGTTAGCCTCCTAAGTACTGGGATTACAGGTATGGGCCACCACACTTGGCTCGTTCAACTTATAAAATAAGTAAACTGAATGAAAATCATCAATGTCACAAAAAGAGAGCCAACCAAACACCTGATATATGTTGTAGATGACTACCCCTGAAGATTCTTGTCACAAATTTAGAAGCTGAATCTGATCAAGCATCTGCATCTAACTAGGAACTCAGAGAAAGCACAAAGAAACACATTAATGATTTCATAAGATGCAATCAGCAGAATCTAGGACGTAGGAAAACTTTAGGGATCAATTGAGCCTATTTATTCAACAAATAATTTGCATGCATGCAAAAATGGAAGAGGAAGCCTATAGATTAAAAATACTCATGAGACTATCCACAGATACAGTGTGGGGATGATATTTTGGAACCTGATTCAAAGAAGTCCACTGGTAAAAAGAAATGAAATTATGAGAGCCATTGCAACAAATTAACACTGATTAAATAGTAGATGATATCAAGGCAATTTTATTTTAGGTACAAATGTCTTTTGGTTATATTTAGAACATGCTATTACATCAAGTAAATCATGAATAAAATATTGTTCTGGAACCAAAAGCTAAATTAAGAATGTAAGGATTTTCATTAGATTCAATTCATTGGGTAAATTAGCTAACAAAAGTAATGAAAATGTCCCTGCTTTCTAAATGAGCTTGGTCTAGATCCTAAAACCTCATTCCAGGCCCTATAATTTATTCTTGTCAGCTTTGATTTTTAAAGAGCCCTTGCTCTAAATAAATATCATGCTTTCAAAATTTAATTGCTAATAATTTCAGGAAGTCAAATTTTTCATTAATTTCCTGAATGGTGTTATGCATGCAATTTAGTCTATGTAGGAGGTACACCTTTTGACTGTGTCTTATTTACCTTTTAATCACAAATTGGGTACTGAAAATAAGCATTTAAGACATGTGTCTTATGTATAGTGCACTGTGTAGAATGTGTATGTGTCCTATGACTAATGAATTAATCACCAAAAAATGATTTTTGAAAAACGGTGTTGATAGAACTTCATGTGATCATTTGCCACAAAATGTGTCTTCCCACAATCAAGTCAGATTTCTTTTGTTTACTCTCCCCATATTTCTACTCCAATTCCATCTACTGTCCACTTAGGGAAGCTAGAAATTCTATTTATTTATTTATTTATTTATTTATTTATTTATTTATTTATTCATTCATTCAATTTTGTGGGGAGTACTGGGGATTGAACCCAGGAATATTTTACCTCTGAACTACACTTCAACCCCATTTTATTTTGAAACAGGGTCTCCCTAAATTGCAGAGGACCTCACTAAATTGCTGAAGCCAATCCTGATTCCATATCTGCAATCTTCCAGTTTCAGCCTCTCAAGTGCTGGGATTACAAATGTGAAGCCACAACTCCAGGCTTGAGAAATTTAATTTAAAATACAGTTCCTCATATTACATCAAGTTGATTAAGAAATTAGAAGAAAGATAACTCTTCAGTACTTCCATATATGTTTAGGAAACGATAAAGGACTTAGTTAACTGAGCATAGTGGCACAGGCCTACTTGGGAGGCTGATGTAGGAGGATCGCAGGTTTGAGGCCAGCCTGGGCAATTTAGCAAGATCTTGTTTCAAAATAAAAGTAAATAAATCAATAAATAAGAAAAGCGTGGGAAGCCAGGCGTGTTGGCGCATGCTTGTAATCCCAGGACTTAGGAGGCTGAGACTGAAGGATCTGAGTTTGTGGCGAGCCTCAACTACTTAGTGAGCTCTTCCACAGCCGAGTGAGACTCTGTTTCAAAAATAAAGAATAAAAAATAGGACTGGGGGTGTAGCTTGGAGGTAGAATGCCCCTGGCATTCCATCCCCAGTATTGAAAAAAAAAAAAAAAAAGCAAAGCAAGCCTGGGAATTTAGCTCAGAGTTAGAAGACCCCTGGCTTCACCCCAAATATCACACACTAATGCGCACACATACACACACACACAGCAAAAGACTTAATCAAATATAAAGAGTGGTTATTGTACTATTGTACTATTGTATTAAAAACTGTAAAATAAATTGTGAAATATCAGAGTTTATATACATTAAAAAATCTTTATAAGCCATATTTTAATGCCAAACATGTTTAATGGAAAAGGTATTTCCTTTTTCTTTAAGAGTTAAATTTCAGACATCAATTATTATAAATTTACCTCTAGGATTAACTTTTAAAAACCATTAGTGTTCACTCTATCATGATTAAGCTATGTGTCAAAGTTATTTAATCACAGGCGACTAACACACCAAATCAGGATAAAACAAAACCAATGGTATCTCTTTTTCAATCAACATTGATTGGTTAAAATATTCAGGGATACTCAGAAATTAATAATGTTAGCATCAAGGATGAAATACAGAACCAGAAGGGAATCTATTGTTAAGTTGTTTCATATGTGAAAAAGTATACATACAAATACCTAATGGATGTCTTAATAACAGATGCTACATATTTTCTCTTTTTTTTTCTAAATTAATGGAGTGAACACCAGGCATTTTTCACTAGAAACTATTTGATATCCATCCAGTCTCATGATAGTCAACCATCCAAGATAGTTATTTCATAATTCAATTGTCATGCTTTTCTTTATTCAATCAAGGAAGTCTAATTCCAATAACTCAAGAGATATTAGCTTAATTACACATATTAGAGGAACAGGTGAGCCTTCACAAAACTCGAAGCTTGATTTGATACTGCTGTTGATCTCTTTCTTCAAAGCTCTAAAATTGCCAGCATTTTGCCTCCTAGGTCATTTACTTGAAAGAACTGGTGACTACAGTCCATCAGGAAAGATATTTTTAGAAAAGAAAATGAATGTGCCCAGCAACCATAGCCTAGAGGCTTAAACAGATTAGCACACTGGAATCTCCATGCATAAAGAGAGAAATGGGGTTGGCATGGAAGAGGATGTGGGAAGATTGGCAGGAGAATGTCATTTACCCCTAAGAGCAGGCAGAGACTAAACTTCTATAGACATGATTTCCAACCTTCCTATTCGTTTATCTCAAAAACCCAAACTGAAAATATTGAAGCTATTTTAAGCACTATGTCATTGATGTTTTATGTCTGAAATAATGATAATCAACAATAAATTGATTCAAATAATTTATGTGGGAAGAAAAACATTAGAAAAGAAAGTAAAAGTTTCTACATCTTCAAACAAGTTAATCCTAGAACCATAGAAAGGAAAATAATGATATGTACATGAAATGAGCATAGCAAAGTAATAAAAACAAACGTAAAAAGTGATATATAATAACAAACATTGTAATTTTGAATAAATAAATGAAAAGAGAATCACTGATTCCTGTCATTAATGCACATATATTTTTGGAAGAAGAGAACTTGAAATTCTAGCAATATATAGTAATCTGATTGATTAATAACATTACTTTTTGACATTTGGATTACTACCATCTTCAAAAACAGCTATCCTTATGAAAGCAATTGAATACAAGGAAATAATTTTTTTTAAAAAAATGGTGCTCCATTCTCTCCCATTTGGAGTGCAACAAATTTAGTTACATTAGTCACCAACATGCATACAACTCTACACTTAATCATCTAGGCCCTTAAGGATACACAATAATTGTGCTTGATGTGTATTAATCCACTTGCTAGCATTCATCACACCTAGGTATAGCATCACCATTAGTCAGTTTCAGGTTTACTTAAAATTAGTTCTAAAAGCTTAATGTGAAATCGAATTTCAATGTGTTCTTTAACCAGATGAGGAAAATCAGCCCTAGGGAAGATCAATTATACTATCCTTCATGAGGTATAAATTCTATGGAATAGACTTTTTAGTGACACCAAGGGCTAAGAGACCTAGACTAAACAGCGTTAATAACACTCAAGATTTCCATCCACTTGGAATGAGTGTTTGTATATGGGAAACACCCAGGAAATCAATTTTATTTGAAATTTATTTCTAGGAAAATGTTCTATACAAGAATGAATTGTAAATGTTTGGCTTTTGCCAGGATAAGCTGTTCAAAAAGGCTATGGGGTATGCTACAAATAAAAATAATGACACAGATGAACAGTCCAGAAATGCTCTGGAAAGCAGTCATAGATGCTCTTGGAAATATGAGAGGGAGCAGAGGATGATGCTGTTTATATAGTCCAGCTGAGATGCAAAAAGAACCTAAACTAAGCCAGGCGCCATGGCATATGACTGTAATATCAGTACTGAGAGGCTAAAATAGGAAGAGCTCATATTTGGGACCAGCCTGAGCAACATAGCAAGACTCTCAGCACCCTATCAAGATCCTCTTTCCAAACAAATAGCAAAGAGAGCTGGGGACATAGCTCAGAGGTAGAATGCCCCTGGGTTCAATTCCTAGTCACACACACACACACACACACACACACACACACACACACACATACACACGCACACCTAAGGAATAATAAACTAAAAAGTAAAAAGAAACTTTTCAGGAGCTATTACACAGGAAATAGAAACACATGAATTCTAAGCCTCCAAAACTTCAGTTCAAATTTGCCTTCCTGCACAGTAGCCACTTTCCACATTATCTTGCAGGGCACTTATATTATTTGAGTTTTTTTTGTTTTGTTTTGTTTTATTATTACTTGGTTCAGACACAATGGAATTCTACATATAACCCAAAACTGAATTCATTAATAGAACTTGGAATAACTCAAAGAATCACTGGATGTGTTACACCAAGCTATATGACATCATCTTACGGTACCTACCTTGACATATCCTTTTTCCCCAGAAGTAGTTCTTATTGAGGAAGGGACATGAATGGATGCGTCCATGATACATGAATGAAGGAGGCCATGTGACCCTGCAAAGGCTCTTTGAGAAGAAAATATAACAAAAGCAGAATGTCCTATTGGTCTAAGTAACAGTGGCACCCTTGAAGAAAAGGAGGACAGTAAAACACCATTTGCCTGAAGTGCCCCCACCCTTCTGAAACCCCAGCCAAGTTAAGAGAACAATGAGAGCAAGCCTGGGCCAGAATGTCCAGATATGTATTATCTTCAAGGACACTGGCTTTCTCTTATGCAAATTCGTGTTATCTGTAGAAGGCTGCTTTCATCCAGGCATGCCAAGAGCCTTCAGATGCTGGTCATATAACAGGAAAAAGCAAGTTAAGCTAAGAATGTCACTGTTTCTTTAACTTAAATTATAAGCCCCTACTCCCTGTGGTAACTGGGACAGAACAGAGGGCATAGTCAAGAGGATATATGACATTCATCCAGCTGGCCACCACTGAATGAGGTATCCTAAGGGACAGCCTCTGTCCAGCCTGTTATTCCTAAACCTTCCATGTAAGTATTTGTATATTAATCTATGTCTCTTACTCTATCTCTGGGCATTTTCTTTGATCTCTCAGCAACCTATTTCCTGGCACCAGCACAATTGGGCTATAGACAGTACAATAACATATTTCAATATATGGAAAAGTTCAAGATTGTCAAATGCTTCTTGCTGTTGGCAATTTCTTTTTCTTTTTCTTCTTTTTTTGGCATTAGAGATTGAATCTACCCCCAAGCTATAGTCATATATATATATATATATATATATATATATATATATATATATATTTAATTGAAACAAAGTCTCAACAAGTAGCTGAGGGGCTTAAAAATTACTGAGGCTGGCCTCAAACCCATAATCCTCCTGTCTCAGCCTCCCAAATACTGGGATTACAGGCATGTGCCATTGTACCCGACTCTTAGCAATTTATTACATTTTTGTTTACAATATTGCTTATCAAACTTCTCTGATTGGGCCCAATATGTACCTTCATCATTTTACAGAAGAGGAAAGTGACATTTATATAGTTAATCCATCATGACCTTAAAATCTGAAGGCTGAGCCACTCATTCTGAGTTCATTACTTTTTCTAGTATAATACTCCATCTGTTTCAGTCAGCATCCTTACTACTATAAATCAAAAGACCTGACCACACAGTTCATTTGCTCATGGCTCTAGATATTTAAAGGGTTCAGTCCATGTCAGGCCAGGTTATAAGTGCAGAGTTCAGGCATGGTGCAGGCAGCAGAGAGTAGAAGAGACCAAGGACTCCACTCTCACATTGTGAAGACTGGAAGCAAGAAAGACCAAGCAAGGAAATTCAAGGACACAAGCACAGCCCTCAGGGACTCACTTCTCCAGTCACACCCCATCTGCCTAGGTCACCACCCAATAAACCCATTTCAGTAGATTTACCCACTGATGGGATTATAACTTTCATGATTGAATTATATCAGCTCTGAACATCAATACATAAGCTCTCTCAGGGGACATTCTATAGCTAACCGAAACACCATCTTTTGCTTACAATCTTTAAAAAAAAGTTTTCTTCTAATTACCATAAATATAGAGTAAAGTCTTACCTTTAAGGCTCTTAAAGATATATCAGGTTTGGTAAGTCTTATGAAAGCTTTAGCAGAAACTGTTTGCTCTGTTCTGAGATTTGGCTTTCAGAGAAGACAATTTTCATACGAAAGAAATACTGCAAGATTGAAATAAAGGTTAAGTAAAAAGGAAAGGATGTTGGGGGGGGGAAAGTAGCAAAACCTGTAGGAGGACTGGACTCTAGGAAATATTTGTCATTTCTTGTTTCTAACAGTTTCTCAGGAGCCCCACAGTGATTGGAGAAAAGGGTTCCTACAGCTGAGAAAGAGCTTGTCCTGAAGTCCTCACTATTCACAACTCTGGGGAATGAAAAAGTCTAAATGAGCTGCTTGTTCTCAGGGAAGGTAACCCACATGGAGATAAAGCAAAGTCTGAAATTATGAGATGACAATATGCAAAGAATAGCAAAATTATAAAGTATATGTTTCATTCAACAGAGAGAGCATGCCTTAGAAGGATGGGAAGGCTAAGGGGGTTTTGGCTCAAGTAGGAGGATGAAAACAGGAAAGCTCGGTTATAAGTATTTGGTAAAGAGAGCAAAGAAAAGTTTCTCAGCATTCTCACAGCTATAATCTATAGAACTGACAGTACAACTTAGAAGAAGGAATATTTATTTGTTCACTATTTTCCTTGAATATTTCTGGGTTCAGCCCATGTGAGGCCAAGAACTATGGATTTCAGAGCATGGCAATGGGAAGCAGAGAGAGGGAGAGCACAAGACTTTGCTCCTCAAATCCTGGAGGCTGGAAGCATGAAGAACAAGGAGAGGCAGAACCATATCTAATCCCAAGGCCACACCCAGTGACCCACCTTCTGCAGCCACACCTTACCAGCCCAGGCCACCACCCAAAAAAATCCATTTCTGAGACTGCAACTCTCATGACTTAACTATATCAACCCTGAATAATAATAAATGAGCTCTTTAGGGGACAGTCTATATCTAACTATAACAGAAAATAACTTAAAAATTATATTTGAGCTGGGTGTGGTGGTACATACCTGTAACCATAGGACTTGGAAGGCTGAGACAGGAGGATCACAGGTTTAAGAACAGCCTCAGCAAATAGTGAGACTCTCATCATCCTAACGAGACCCTATTTCAAAATAAAAATGAAATAGGGCTAGGATTGTAGCTCAGAAGTAGAATGCCCCTGGGATCAATCCCCAATTATATATATTAATTATATATATATTATATATATATATATAATACTATATATATATATATCGTATTGGGGATATATATATAGTTATATATATAGTTATCTTTGACCATGGGAAAGTAATGTAATTGCTCTAATCCTCTTCTGTTCCCTCTTTTGTAAGCAACAAGTCTGGTCAAACTTCTGAAAACCAGAACCAGATGTGAAACTTACACATGTACATGGTGGAGCCAGGAAAGGAGTACAATCTCTAGGAAATAAAAATGGGGGATGAAGGAAAACAAGAAAGGAAAGAAAGAATAGCATGTAAAAATGGTTAATTATTGAAGTGTCCACAGTTTTAAGACATCATAGTTTGTTGCTTAGCCATGCAGACTGTCTCTGGGACAGCATGTCATGTCTCTAGACTTCAGGAGAATCTATCAGATAGAGGAAGGGAGACATCACTTCAGCAGGCTCCTCCCAGCTGTGTTTCAATCTCTAGTGAAAGTTTGCTCCCATGAGTGTTAAAGTCCCCCACACTTTCAGGTTTTCTGTCTTAGTCTCTCTCATTTTCATAAGAGGAAATATAAATGACTCTCTTTGGTGAAATGTCTGAGACCAGGAGCGGATAAAAATAGTCCAACCAATGTGGTACAGTTGCAGCAGGTTGGGGAGACCAAGGTTGCACAATCCATCTAAGCAGGGACTGTGCCGACCCTACAGATGGGAAAGGGATTGTGCTGGGAGAGATTGGGGACATTCATGTTTTAGAGAGGGTCAGATACAGATAAGATGACATCTCAGGCTGTTACCAATTTCAAGACTCCGTGACCATATGGATCTCTTCAGTTGAAATCCCAGAGTGCTCAATAATTCATCAACTGAGACTACTCAATAATTACAGAAAAGTCCATTAATTTTCCACTGGCACTACTCCAATGACTAGAAGGAGCTGATTATGCTTTTTTCCCCTCTGTAGCAATTTCTGAGTTCCATGAAATCAAGTGAAGTGAAATGTGGAATCGTGCACTTAAAAAAAGATGTGCTACAGAGGCAAACCTGGCCTCGATCCTGAATTCCATAGACACAGCTTTATTGCTTACAGCTGTGCAGGTTTGGATGTATAAGGCAGCCTCACATTCTCCTATACATAAAAACCGTAAGCTCCTAACACATAGATATGACTTTCTTGTACCTATTAGATATGTGTTCATTGATAGGGAGTGATTGTACTCCTTTCTTAAAAAAGAAGAAAGCTGTGTTTAGATGAATGAGATTTTTATAATGTTTTTTAGATTTATAATCCTACTCTAGTCTGTATGACCACATGTAAATCCTCAATTCTAGAGAAGTCCCCAAAGCCTTTCCATTTAAGGATTAAGTGGTAAAAGCAAAAGTAAATCTATAAAATATGGTTAATGCCCTCCTGTTCTCTGAGTTGCTTTGATAATGTGCACAAATCACTTCTGTAATAGCTCATGATTTTTCATGTCAGGGAAGGGGCAGTGTGACAACCAAAGAATTCCACCCCCATTTGCATAACCCATGTCTTCATGGATGAGGAAAGGTAGAAGAAGCAGTCAGTTTTGTTGTGAATCTATGTGAATTGTATCGTTGTGCTGTGCAGTGCACAACCTGAGCCTTAGAAGAAGGATCATAGGTCCCTGTGACCTGCATTATTTCTAATATAGAGTTATAGTCAAGGCTATTGCTATTCAAAAAACCCTGACTGACTTGTTTGGTTAAAAGGTAGAAAGTAGCTGGGCATGATGGTGCAGGCCTGTAATCCCAGTACTTGGGGAGGCTGAGACAAGAGGATTGCAAGTTCGAGGCAAACGCATGGTAACTTAGTGAGACCCAAGACCTTTGCTTCAAAATAAAAACGGCAGGAACTATAGCTCACTGGTAAAGACCCCCTGGGTTCAATTTCCAGTAATACACTCTCTCTCTCTCTCTCTCTCTCTCTCTCTCTCTTTCTCTCTCTCTCTCTCTCTTTCTCTCTCTGTCTCTCCCGCATGCACGTGCAGATAAAAAGCAGAAAACAGCCTACATCTTTGATTCTTCTTCTGGTATTATGTCATAACTAGACTTTCAGAGAAAAGAAAGTATTAGTAAAACATGCAGAGCTGGGCGTGGTGGTGCACGCTTGTAATCCCAGCATTCGGGAGGCTGAGACCAGAGGATCCGGGTTCGTGGCCAGCCTCAGCTACCTAGTGAGGCACTCCGCAACTTAGTGAGACTCGGTTTCAAAATAAAGAATAAAAAATAGGACTGGGGGTATAGCTCGGAGGTAGAACGCCCCTGAGTTCAATCCCCAGTACCGCAAAAAAAACAAAAAACCATGCAATAGGGTTTAGCATAAGTTATTACATCTAACATTACTTTCCTTGAAGGATTTTGTTCTTAAATGACAAAAAGATGACTTTTGAAAATGCAATCATCTTCTTTGAGACTATAGTACATACTAGACCAGCCACCATCAGAATCCACACACGGCCATCCTCAACCCAAAGAGGAAACTGTCTATTTTTCTTAGTAATAATATTAATACACTTTTATTGGTGCATTGTAATTATACATCATAATGATGTACAAAGTGATTGGAACACACATGCACACAACATTTATTGTGTTTTTCCCTCTGGATCCCACCCTGTCCTTCCATACATGTTATTGAGACTGGCATTGATGTACATAGAATTATTTCAACTGTTCTTTCATCAAGTAACACCATTTATTTATTTATTCATTTATTTATTTTTATACTTTTATTGGTGCGTTATAATCTCACATCAGAGAATGTTTAGTTTTTGTTTTTCAACTATGCTACTGATTTTTAAATTTTATATCCCAGAGACTTGTGATATGCTACAGATTAGAGTGTTTCATTGATGTCAGGATTTAACATCAATTCAAGCAACACGAATATGAATTTATAAAACATTGAGTCAAAGAACATCCCAGCTCTATTTGCTCAGTAAAGTCCTGGTTCTATTTGCTCAGCAAATGAAACTTTCATCAATGCACTTACTATCAGAGAGTTTGAGATCATTATACAAATACTAATAATAAAAGCAAAACAAGAAAAATTCATCTAAATGAAAGTAAAAACAGCTATTGAAAATGAAAAAAAACAACACTGATTGAAATCTCAGCTATTATTTGGCATGGAGCTAAACGTTTTACATACATTATTATACTGAGTAGTCCCTTTAAGAAACCTTGTGAGCTTACAGACCATTACTACTCTTGAATAAAGGAGAAATTAAAGCAAAAAGTATTCCTTTGGGGGAGGGAATCATTCTAATTTGATCTACCCTTATTAAATATCTACTATAATACTGTTGTAAGAGACAAAGATAAATGAGACAGACCCCAGCTTGCATGATCTGCAGTCTAGAGGGTAAAAGAGCTATGCACATAATTATAGGACTGAGGATTTAATTTATTCACATCCTCACAATTTCCCATTATTATGGAAAATGGATGGTCTGAATATAAAAAGTAGTTAAGTCTGATGATGGTTAAAGGAATAAAGAAAATTAATGAACCCATTAAAGATAAGCTTGAGAGAATATTCCACTGGTGCTTCAATAAAAGCAATTTTTTAAAATTCACTTTACTACACACACACACACACGCACACACACACACACACACACACACACACACACACACACACACAAAGGTAAAATTAAGATGTTCATTCCTTTAACAGGCATCTCCCATTCCATTACCCAAGCAAATGGAAAGTGGACAGAAAGGGAGATTTGAGAACACGTTAACTTCAAACAAATGAGCTTTATCACCATGTAGCAGAATCACATATGCTATGAAAGGTGTGGTCTTGAGAAGCTGTTGATAATTGCTGGACCCTTCTCTTTGATTGACTGGATATTCCAAGTCTCAATTTGGAGGCTGAGTTAAGACACGGCTCCAGGTTGAACTCTGTGTTCCCCTGGAAACTTTAAAGCCACACAGCTTCCAGCTGGATGTTGAATGTATCTCAAAGATATTGCTGGGTTCCAAAATATCTAGGAACATCCTCAGCAGCCTGGTCTCAGGCAATAACAGTTCCTTGACAGTAAGCTAAGTGCCCGTCCAATGTGAATCTATTATCAGTGGCCCTAGCAATCTTTTCCATTACCTCACTGCTTGTAATAATTACCGAGGGTGAGACAATGTTACAACATTTTAAATTGGATTATCTTAAAGTTGTTTTACTATTTTTGGGAAAAAGCAACACATGTTAATAAAGAGAGAGAGAGAGAGGGAGGGAGAGAGAGAGTAAGAGAGAGAGAGAGAGAGAGAGAGAGAGAGAGAGAGAGAGAGAGAGAGAGAGAGAAACACTGAAATAGGTCTAGTAGCTGTGAAGAAGAGAATAATTTTCCCTTCAGGTGAGAGAAACTTAAACTCATACATTGCTTCAGTTAATGTGTTACCACAACCAAACTTTCTACACAGTTAGTTTAACTAGTCAACACATATGCCCTTTATTTCTATAATCTATTGATAACTGAGTGAATGGAGTTTACTGTATAATAGCAAACAAATACAATGAGAATGGCAGTTACTGTTTTAGATCGGAGGTTTTCAAAGTGTGCTTCCTAGACCAGTGATACCAACACCAGCTGGGAAGTAGTTAGATGTTGCTGAGTCTCAACCCAGACCTTCTGTATCAGACACTTGGAGACTCAAGTTGGAAATCTGTGTTATACAAAGCTCTCTGGGTGACTCAAATCCACTGTTCTAACTTTATACTTCAGCACTGCACATTCAATTGTTGTCAAAGACCAGGAAGGGTAAGCAAATTCTCTTGGAAAATACAACTATTTGGTTAGGCTAGTGGTTCTCTGGAACTTCAGACCCCAGTTAAAAGTATCCACATTTGAAGTTTGCAAATCTCTAGGCTGGTTAAACAAATCATAGTTTGTGAGCTCAGTTTGACCATACTGACCTTAGTTTGGGACTCTTTTCTTAAAGGTATAAGCATGCAGCAGCATACCTTTATAAAGGATTTATACTTTCAAGACAGATTTAACACAATATATAAAAAAAGAAAAAGTTTTACTTATAGCTTATTATCCTGGAACCCGCCTTCCAAGCTTAGCTCATTGCTTAATTTCTTTTCAAAATTGTTAATGCCCAACTGACACTCAAATCAGTCGCATGGTCTGATGATCATGAAGAAATGGAGGAAATGATGGTCTCAGAGATCAATTACCATGTGATATGATTGATCCAATCAGGGCAAGCTACAAAATTTTTGGAGGTCAGTGGAAAATGAAAATATAGAGCTCATGTTCATTGTCCAATCAAATCTCCCTCATAAAAGAGAAGTTTAAGGAAAAAACATTAAGCAGCATGGAGCCCTTCTGAGCAGGGCACCAAATTGTACACCTTTGAAGCTAGGCCCGGCGAAATGGCCCTCCTTGACCTCCTATAGGTCTTATTTATCCATACTACCTGAAAATGGATAAATAAAAATCTAAGGAAGGGTTGAGGGAAGAGCAGCTAAAGCAGAACACTTTTATACTGTGGGAAATATGATACTGTTGGTTGAAATGTGAAAGGTTTCAAAAATAAAGGTAAGCGTTAAGCATGTATAATATATAATATAGCCGGACTCATATAGAGATTGCCACGGGTTGAAAATTCCATCATACCAGGAACCTTCTCATTCTTAAGCACTTCTGTGATATAACTGACATTAACATATACAATATTATGCTGATGATGGGCATTTGTGAACCAAATCTCCAAATACTATGTTAAAATTTTCAGAAGTTAATATAAACTTTTTTAGTCATATCATTATCAGAGATATCATTGAAGAATCACTAGATTCCACAATTACTCCCAAAATAAAATTTTAGGAAAAAAAAATGTGTCAAGGCACAACTTCACATTTAAATGGAATAAATATTCACTGTCCATTTAAAGAGATTTAGAGAAATACTTTCATAAACTCTCTTTAACCTCCATGTGATACACAACTTTGTATGTTGTGTGAATTTTATTCATTTTAGAGCCACTGATTGAACGAAAACATTACATTGTCAATAAACAAGTATAACTGACCTCACACCATCAGGGCAAAACATTATTTGAGAATTGTGCAAATCACTGATTTCATAATAGGACCTCATCTCTCTTACAACAAAATCGAAATATCTATGGTAACGACATCTAAATACCTTATAGTAACTCTTCCCTACATTTTCATCATTTTTTATCACTTTAGGAATTGTGGATCATTCTCTAAGCACCATTCTTAAATAGGTTGAGCCTTGTTTCCCATGATTCTTCAACCATTTTTTTAAATAAATAAATAAAATTAGATAGCAAAAGCATGGTCAGTGTTAACTTTAAGAGCGATATATAGGTCACATACATGAGAAATAGGATTGTAGACCAATGGGGTAGACTGACTTTAGGGGACAGCTAAAATTTTGGCAGTTATTAATGAGGGTAGAACCTAGTGAGGCACCCCACAACTTAGTGAGACTCGGTTTCAAAATAAAGAATAAGCCGGGCGTGGTGGCGCACGCTTGTAATCCCAGCATTCGGGAGGCTGAGACCAGAGGATCCAGGTTCGCGGCCAGCCTCAGCTACCTAGTGAGGTACTCTGCAACTTAGTGGACCGGGTTTCAAAATAAAGTAAAAAATAGGGCTGAGGGTATAGCTCGGAGGTAGAATGCCCCTGAGTTCAATCCCCAATACCACAAAAAAAATAAAATAAAATAAATATAAATAAGTAAATAAAGAGAGCTGGGGGTATAGCTCAGAGGTAGAATGCCCATGAGTTCAACCCTCAGTACTGCAAAAAAAAAAAAAAAAAAAGAGGGTAGAAAAACAGATATTTTGTGTAGGGCAAGGAAAAAATTGGCATATGCATGCATACATGCACACATACACAGGTTCCACATGTGTTTATTATTACTAATAGTGTTAATTAAAATGTGAAGACTAGCCGGGCGTGGTGGCGCACGCTTGTAATCCCAGCTTTTGGGAGGCTGAGACTGGAGGATCCAGGCTCTTGACCAGCCTCAGCTACCTAGTGAGGCACTCCACAACTTAGTGAGACCCTGTTTCAAAATAAAGAATAAAAAAAAATAGGGCTGGGGGTATAGCTCGGAGGTAGAATGCCCCTGAGTTCAAACCCCAGTACTGCAAAAAAAAAAAGTGTGAAGACTAGAATAAAGAAAATATTTTTTTAAATTTATTCCTAAAAAAAGTATATATATATATATATATATAAAATTTGATTAAATATAAATATATATATGTGTGTGTAATTATATATGTGTATATGTGTGTATATTCATATTATAAATATATATATGTGTGTAATATATATGTGTGTATATATATATATATACACATATGTATATGTATATGTGTTTGTGTATTTCAGCGAGGAGATATATATTTCAGAGAGACTTTTCTACCTAATATTATGGACTCCATTACCTACCCCTCCACTACCTACCTGCACCACATCCAATAATACTGCATCCTCACCATGGTAACCTCCCTCATGGCAGTCAACATATTCAGTGATCCATCTTTCATATTCAAAATCTAAATATCTTATGGTAACAAAATCTCAATACCTTAAGGTAACTCTTCCCTACCATTTCCTCCATTTTGTTTCTTATTTATCAAGAATGTAAACTCCTTTAAGTCAGGACCCACTGTTTTGTATATCACCAGGACCCTAATGCTTATAATAGTGCGTCACCCAGAGTGGATATTAAATATATATTAAGTACTGAGAAGATCCTAAGTGAAACACTAGACAGGTATATTTTAGTGACCCTTTGGATGGAAGGCTAGTGAAGGGACATGGGAAGAAGTGAATGATGGAAAGAAAAATTGGGATGAGGAGACTGTATGTCCTGATACTATGTTGCTTAAAAAAAAGGATGAGCTACAGAAGGATATCCTGGGAGAAGTGCCTGATGCAGGAATGGGACGGCAGGCAGGTGCTGAAACCTCAGTAGAGAGGGAATATTTGCAAAGACAATTAAGGGAGAACTAAAATACTTTCTCTCCCTAACATTTCATAGGCTTAGTCTTATTAAATTGTAGAAGTGCTTATTAAGAAATATTCTAAAAATATTTTCTCATTCTAAGAGTCCTGGTGATTTTATTTCTCTTTTGTGATTTATTTTTATTTACAAATATATCAGACATTATAGTATGACATGATGCTTTGAAGTAATATATTCGGGAATGGCTAAATAAGGCTAATTTACATATGTATCATCTCAGACACTAGTTTTTTGTTGTTTTTTTTTTGTAACATGAACACTCAAAATGAATTTCTTGCTCATTTTCAAAAATACAATACATTGTCATCTGAGTTATCACGTTGTATACTAGCTTCCTTGAACTTATTTGTCCTACCTAAATAATATTTTATATCTCTTAACCAATATCTCATGGTAATATACTTTCTCTGGAATGTGTGTAAATTAACAATTAAAATCTGATGCATTAAGCCAGGCGTGGTGGCCTACGCTTGTAATCCCAGTACTTGGGAGGCTGAGACAGGAGGATCTGGGTTCAAGGCCAGCCTCAGCTACTTAGTGAGGCCCTGTTTCAAAATAAAGAATAAAAAATAGAACTGGGGGTGTAGCTCAGAGGTAGAATACACCTGAGTTCAATCTCCAGTTTTGCAAAACAAACAAACGAAATTGATGTATTAACAGGCCAGCTTATTGACAGCAAAATTAAGTATTTGGTTTTTATTTTTGTGATACTGGGGATAGAACCTAGAGACTTTTTTTTTTTTTTTTTTTGCGGTACTGGGGATTGAACTCAGGGGCATTCTACCTCTGAGCTACACCCCCAGCCCTACTTTTTATTCTTTATTTTGAAACCGAGTCTCACTAAGTTGCGGAGAGCCTCACTACGTAGCTGAGGCTGGCCGCGAACCCGGATCCTCCAGTCTCAGCCTCCCGAATGACCTAGGGACATTCTAACTCCAAGCTATATCCACCAGACCTTTTTAAGATTTTTGTTTGTTTTTGTTTTTGTTTTGTTTTGTTTATTTAAAGCAGGGTCTTGATAGGCTGCTGAAAATCTCACTACGTTGCTTCGACTGTCCTTGAACCTGCAATCCTCTTCTCTCAGCCTTCCAAGTACTGGGATTACAGGCATGTGCCACCATGCCTTGCAATATCAAGTATTAATTGAAGTTCAGAGACCTAGAAGCTCAAGCCCAGTTTGTTCTTGTAGCTATTTTACAGAAGAGGATAGTTTATCGGGGTTAAATCTTAAAAGCAAAAGCCATTCTTCATCTACCTCCTTTATGTGTCTTTTTTAAAAGTGCTTTTGAAGAGTTTTCCTTGTTTAGTCACAAGTTGGAAGAATTTATTTTTAGTTTTAACCTAAATCAAATAGTGTTGAACCATAGGCGTTTTTTTTTTAAGTGAGAGGGGGAAGGGAGCAATAATTTTTCCCCTATTTTAAGAAACCTGAACTTCATTTGCACTCAGAAAAACAAAACCCCCAATAACCTGAACATGCAAACTTCAAAACTTGGCAGGGTGAGAGCCCAATGAAGGAAAAATTCAACCAAAGCCAAATCCTACAGAAAAAGAAAAAAAAACTGTCTCAGACTTTAAAAATCATCCAGGCATAAAGAGCAGGTCTTAGCATGCAAAGGAACATGATTTCTCCATGTATAGTTCAGTCAATGTCCATGTATCTGGATGCCTTGCTTCAGCAGGCCAGGATGATGACTGTAAAAATCAGAGCAGTAGAGTCATTAGGCTCAAAAGTACTCAATCAAGAAACAGTTTCTAGCAGGGTATGGGCATGATGGTGCATGCTTGTAATCCCAGTACTTGGGAGGCTGAGACCGGAGGAGCTGGGTTCATGGGCAGCCTCAGCTGCTTAGTGAGGCTTGCTGCAACTTAGTGAGACCCTGTTTCAAAAATAAAGACTAAAAAATAGGGCTGGAGGTGTAGCTCAGAGATAGAATACCCCTGGTTCAATCTCTAGTACCACAAAGAAAAAAAAAGTGTTTTTACATTCTTCATCATTCTTTCTCAGGAGGAGTTGGTGACCATCAAGATATCATTCTGATGTTGATTTTTGAATCTTCAAGTATGACTTCAACTATCAAAATCCTTATTGTTATCACTACATTAAATGCAATTTGGGAAAAGCTACCCAAAATGTCATCTACTTTATTATCACAAGATTGAGATTTGTTCCAGAAACCAGTATCCCAGAAACGAGTAACTGATCTTTTTTACTCTTCTTTGTTATTAGAGTTGATTAATAAATTAATATTTTGCATATACTACTGAAAAAAGCAAAAGAGTGCAAATAATTTTTAGGCATGTATCATAAAAGTTTCCTCTTCAGTGGCTGAGGATAGAATAGGGTACACCAGTTTCTTCAACCGAATGAGATATTTGTTTTATTTGTTATTTGTATTTTGTTGTTGTTGTTGTTGTAGTACTGGAAATCGAACCCAAGGGAATTCTACCTCTGAAACACATCCCCAGACCTTTTTTAAAATTTGAAACAGGGTCTCACTAAGTTTCAGAGATACTCACTAAATTGTTGAGGCTGGCTATGAACCTACTATCTTCCTGTTTCAGCTTCCCAAGTACTGGGATTACAAGCATGTACCACCATGCTCAACTAGATATTTGTTTTAAAATATAATAAATATGAGACAAAATTCTCTCTTGTTAAGTGTAGACTTACTGTTGAATATCTAAAGCTTATAGCCAAATCATACTGATGAAATTATTAAGAACTTAGATTTTAGCATTACATAAAATAGGGTTTGAATCTCAACTCTACTATTTATTTTTTATGTGAATTTGGGCAAGAGACTTTAGAAGCCTCCATTTCTTCATCTGAAAATTGCAATGATAAAAATCTCTATATTATGCCATTTGTGGTGGTGAACATCTGCAATCACATTACTTGGGAGGCTGAGACAGGAGGATCATGAGCCCACCTCCGCAATTGTGTAAGACTCTTAGCAATTTAGCAAGACTAAGTTTTAAAACAAAAAATAAAAATGGCTAGAGGTGTAGCTCAGAAGTAGAATGTCCCTGGACTTAAGCCCCAATATAAAAAAAAGTATATCATGGGATACTGAAAACTAATAAAAGAATCAATGGTATAAAGTATTTAATATAGGTTTTATCATCCTATAGACGAGTAGCACACTAGTAAAAACTGACTGACATAGTACTCATGGTAACAACAGCAAGGAAGTAAAACAAACATCATACCACTAATTATAATATATAATGTAATCACAGAATAATTTAAATTTTATTCATAGATGCACAATACTGAAAATATCTCCTATTATGGCTATTTCATAAGTGTCATTTGATTGAAGAAAATTATACTTTAAAAGCCATTTTAGGGATTTAGTTGTATTCTGATCCCTTGATCATATCTCACTACAGAATTATTGCTTTTCTGATTCATAAAGAAGAATTTCATGTGACATTATATTAGCAAAACAGTTTCTAGGGGAAAAAGAGGACAATAGTTGGGTAATAGATCACCTCCTGTAACAGATGTCAGGAGGAATGAAAAATAGTTCCTGCTACCAAGAAATTTTCAATCCTCAGAACGTATGGAGATGAATACCGAAATTATGAAAATATACTAATCATTCTGCATCAAGGAAGAAAGAAAGAGAGACGGGGGGGGGGGGAGAGAGGCAGGGAGGAAGGAAGGAAGGAAGGAAGCAAGGAAGGAAGGAAAGAAAGAAAAAGAATCAGTATGGTTAAAAGGAAGAAAATGAAGGCAGACTGGTGGCACTTGCCTGTAATCCCAGTGCTTGAGAGGCTGAAACAGGAGGATCAAAAGTTCAAGAACAATCCCAGCAATATAGGGAGATGCTCAGCAACCTAGTAAGACCCTGTTTCAAAACAAAATAAAATAAAATAAAATAAGGTCTGGGGTTCTAGCTCAGAGGTAGAATGCCCCTGAGTTCAATCCCCAGGATCCCCATCCCCCCCATACACACACACCGGAAGGAAATGTAGGTTCCAGAAAAGCTTTCAGGAAGCAGTAGAATTTGTGGTGGAGTTTGAAAGACTGGGCTAGAAATAGTGTGTAGAAGGACAGTCCTCATGGGTTTCTTACATTTCTGTATGTCTTGTGAGGAGAGGCACTGGCTACCTTTGTTCCAAACCATTTTTTTAAAGGATATTAGCAAGCACACAGTTTGGAAGGTGCACTATCTTTCTCTGAAGTAGAAGACAAGTGTGGCTTGTGGTCTAATAGAGAAGATTTGGATTCCTAAACTTGGGGTTTTTCTGTTATAATGAAAACTGATTTTAAACATCCACCTGGGCCTTTCTATACCTCCTCCATGGGACTTGGGGTACAAAAAGAATCAACATTGTTAGGAATTACAGGGGTGAAGGGGACATGTCTCGATAGCAAGGAACAGACATTATTTAGGGATAAATCCTAGGAGGGGGCACTTGACGGTGGAAAGAACCCATGAGAGTCAGAAACCTGCTTCCTTACAAACTTGGGGCTTTTTGTGGAGGGCTAGGAAGGGAGGGAGAGCAGAATCAGTTGTGTATTCCTCTGATTAGTAGGCTTGACGCTGAGCTACAGTTGGTAAATTTATGGGCTGGGGGCAGGGGGATGATTAGGGATATTTCTCCCTGCACTGTTTGTGCTTTTTCTTGGGTTTCTTTGTTTTGTGTCTCTACCAACCAGACCTCACAGTGCCCACAAATATGAACATGCAATTTATGCATGGCACTTGCTGTGCCATAAGTAATAAATCCTTTTATCATGCTTCCAGCCTTCAACACTAAATTATTTTTTTTAATTGGTGCATTGTAATCATACATTGTAATGAGGTACAAGCTGGTAGAGGCATACATGCACACAGCAATCATTTAACCCTTCCCCAATTCTCACCCCATCCCCTCCCCGGTCCCTCCTTCTCATGTTCAGCTTAATGATCGATTTTGATACGTTTGTGAATGTACATCATGTGCATTAGGGTGTTTCCCTGTCTCCCTCCTGCCATCAACTTTCAGTTAGGTCACCTTCTTTGCTCATCTAACGTTTCTCCTTCTTCATCTAGGGTCCTTCCGATGACTCACTTTCTCTCTAGTTTCCACATATTAGGGAGAACATCTGATTTTTACTCTTTGTGACTGACTGTTTTTTACTCTTTGTGATGGACTGTTTTCCAGTTCCATCCATTTTCCTGCAAATAGCATGATTTTGTTCTTTTTTATGGCTGAGTAAAATTCCATTGTGTACATATGCCATAGTTTTGTAATCCATTCATCTGTTGATGGATATCTCTGCGGGTTTTATAATTTGGATATTGTGATTGTGCTGCTATAAACATAAATGCACACCCATTAGTTCAACATTGTATTATTAGAAGATGAGCATTGCCCAATAACTAAGTCATTGTCCTAGTGTGTATAATGTGTGTGTGTGTGTGTGTGTGTGTGTGTGTGTGTGTGGAGGGGGTTGTACTATACTAACTCTAGCACCAACATCTGAATTAATCAGTATAAGCTAAATTGTGCTGTAGTAGCAAAACAGTACACAATCTAAGTGGCTTAATACTTCAATAGTGCATTTCCTGTTGACAGCAAGTTTGCCTGGTTATGGTGACTATCTAGGATAACTTGTCTCCATTTGGTGACCCCAAATCAAGGCTGCTTCAGTCATGGCTCTACCATTGTAACGCGACTGTCTGCCATGATTCCCAAGAGATTGCTAGAGTTTCACACAGAGCAATTAAATGGCTCTTCTTGAAAGTGGCAAATATTACTTCAACTCGACCTAACTAAAGGAGATAGAGAAGCATGACCTTTATATGTACATAAGATAGAGGAGAATTTTTTTAAATTTTTTATTGTAGTAATTCGTGCAATATAACGTACATCTTTGTTAAGTACAAGTTGTTAACAACATATTTGCACACAATTCTCATTTGACCCCTTCCCCAATTCCCACCCCGCTCACTCCCCCTCCCTACCCCTCAGGTTCAGTTCAGTGAGTGACCTTGATATGATTGTGTAAGTACATCCTGTGCTTTAGGGTGTCCCTCTGCCCCATGCATCCACTACAATTAAATCAACTTCTTTGCTTATTGAGGATCTCTCCTTTTCATCTGGAGACCCTCCTATGCCCCATCTTCTCCCTAGCATCCACATATTAGGGAGAACATATGCTTCTTAACTCTTTGTGACTGACTAATCTCACTTAACATAATGTTTTCCAGTTGCATCCATT
>PVLC010018651.1:0-31781 GCA_004027655.1 Graphiurus murinus
ATATCAAGTCAACAAACACTTATTCGGTTCTGCTGTGTACATGCTGCTGTTAGACATTGTGGAATTTAACAGTAAAAGAAACAGGTAGCCCATAATTCAAGGAGCTTACACTTCAGTCAAAGATAGGCTTTTCTATAGTCTAAGTGGATAGTAGTTTTATATTCTCTAACTAATACAGTAAGTTCTAAAGTTGATCGAACCAATGCTTATTATTAGATGAAGATACGCTCTCATTGCCTGGCTTCTGCCTTCTTTCCAGTGGAAGTTTTCTCTTGAGATAAAAATCAAGAAACTCTGCTACCAGCATAGCCAGAGATTCAGGATAAGACAAGTTGTTCACTGGGCAAAATTTATAGGGATTCCAATACTTCTGATTATGGATTTGATGCTGAGAAAAAGTATGAGGATGGAGATTATGCATATTCTGGTGAGTTATCATATAAATGACTGAATGAATTGTTATGGTATTTAGGGTTTATTTTTCCATCCTCTTATTATAACAGGTGTGTTTATTCTTACCTGCTCCTAGAAATCGTATGAGGATTGGTTTAAAAAATAAACTAACTTAGGTTTCCCAAACTGGCACTCTTTAGATAAACTTGAGTCCTTAGATCACTCCATTTGTAAATAGACTCAGTGATCTCACAGAGAATAAGCTTGTATGTATTAAATATGTTTCCACAAGTTCCAAGTGCCATTTGTGATAATATCATTACTTGCTAAATGATATTTGAGGTAAAACCAAGTCAAACAATAATTCAAACGTTAGAGATGCACACACACACATCAACCCAGTTGCACTTTTTTCTCATTGTAACTCTACATCCTCAAGTTAAACCATTAAACAACTCAAGTGAAACCATTTGAAACATAATATTTGTTCAATTATAATGAAGGGATTCAAGCCAAGCTTGTGGTTTAGTTTCATGGAACTATGACTAAACATTTTCAGGCTTATATGCTGAATCTTGTAAAAATTATTTTGTCTTTACCAAAGTGGAGAGTTCTGTTATGAACTAAAATAAAATGTACTCCCTTATCTCTCTGAGTTTAAATTAACCTCAAATTGATCTTGATTATTATTTTTATCTTTCTATGCTAACAATATTATAGAGGTGTTTGGCTATTTATTTTTTCCAGGACACTTAATTACATCTTGATCATCTGAGATGGGTGTATGTCTGGTGTAAATAGGAATTTTTTCCTAGAGAAATGATCGTGATTCTCTATAGTAGCAGTTCTCCAGTACAGTCAATAAGAATCACCTGGGTAGCTCATTAAGAATTCAGATTACTGGGCCTCTTCCCCTCTGGTTCTGATTCAGTCAGTCAGAGGTAAAGTTCAGGAGTCTATTTTTCTCAGTTGCTGCTTGCCATTCTGATGCAAGAGGTCAGGCCAAGTCTTATCCTTTAAGAACACTGCTAGAGGCCAAAATCTAAAATAGATTCGATGAAATATTTGTAGTAAAACATGATACTTTTCTGTCTCTCTTTTCTCTTCACTACTCTAGATTTCATGTTTAAGTTCCCTCATCAGTCTCTTTGCCCTCACATCAATTAAGAATACATCTGATATCTTTCTAACAGTCAATACTTCCCCACGAACATTATTATTTTATGTTCCTCTAGTAAAAGTTTTTGTGAAACAACTCATCTTTATGTATAGACCTGGGATGTTGCAAACTATTTTTCTTATGAATGTCTTCTGTCTTAATTTTTCTACCTTCATAAGAAAGTGATAACTTAATAACTCTATTAATAACCCTGTTTTGTAAAGGGTAAGTTTTCAGAATGATAGTGATTTTTTTTTCAGCAGAACAATACCCGTCCTGTTATTAAGGGCTCTCTGCTTTGGTGGACATACCATCTTTGCTCTTCTCTGCTGGGTGTCTTTGTATGGAGCATTTTAGTTTTCTTTTTCCTTTTTAGTTCAAATATGAGTTTGAAAACTAAACATATATTTTCATTGCACAAATACTATTTCAGTGCCCATTTTGTTCCAAGAACTATCCTAGGTCCTAGGAACTACTATGAGCAAAATAGAACTGGTCCTGTTTTCCTTAAGTTTTCATTCTAAATTATGGCCTAAATAATGGGTATCTTTAGGAGGTGGTTCTGGTTGCTAAAGTGAACTTGAAGGGAGTAGCAGTAAAACAGGATTGCTGAGGATTTATAGGACTGGAAATTTCTTTAAAGATTATTTATTTTAATCTTATTATTTTAAAACATAAAACAGATTAAAGAAGGTCAAAATATTTTTGAAGAAAAGTAGATAGGTAATGGAATAGACAGACCTTGAATTAGGCTATGATCAAAATGTTAGGATTTTAGGGTTGGACCTTAGAGATCATTTGTTCAACTCTGTATTATAAAATTGAGAATAGTGAGCCAGATCTACATGACTGCTTTGTGGCACAGTCAGGATCCACAGCTGAGTGTTCCTCATGCCAAGTAGAGTTCTTACTGTACCCCTTGGTGTTCACTGAGTTTAGGCGTTTACAACTACCCCATCCTGCCTGTTTCAGGGACAGAAGGTTTTGCTGAAACTGCCCATAACTTTAAAAAAAAAGAAATTTAGATCTTAGAATAGTTATAGATTTACAAAACAAATTGTGAAAACAGTACAAGAGTTCTCATATACCCCCCACCCTCCCACTACCGTTTCCCCTATTATTAGCACCTTATATCAATCAAAGTTAATGGACCAATATTGGTAACTTATTACCAACCAATAACACTAATTTCAACACAAATGAAATCAAAATGAAATTCGATTCTAATATTTGATTACAAAGTAATTAATACCATGCAAAGATATGGATTTATCTTAAATACAGATTGCTAATTGCAAGAAGCCGGTTTGAAAAGGCTACATACTGTATTATTCTACTTATATGACATTATGGAAAAGGCGAAACTAAAGAGATGACAACTCGATCAATGGTTGTCAGGGATTTGGGCCCAGAGAGGAGAGTTTATAAGCTGAAGAGCAGGATATTTTTTAGGGTGCTGATACTATTGTAATGGTGAATATGTGATATTACGCACTTGTCAAAAGCTGCAGGACATTAGAGCACAAAGAGTAGACCTTAATATATGCAAACTTTTAAGAATCATTTAGCAGGAACGCAGACTGTGGCAAAATAATCTCACTGTATTACAAATGCAGGAAACAGTCTTACTGAAGGAGATAGGAGAAAAAGGTGCTGACCTAAGTAACTTTGGAAATGAGTAGAGTCCATAAAACTAAAGGGAAAGGGAAGTGCACTTAAATACTGCACTCTAGTTGAGACAAGTTTTGTAAACAATTATATGTGAAGACTATAATTAAAATTAAATAAATGGATGATAAGTAATAAATATCATATTTCTCTCATTGGGGCAGCGGATTACATATAAGTAAAAGGAGAAAGTTAGAATGATCTTTATGGCAGTGGATCAAAACTGATGGCACTAGTAAAAAATTTCTATGTAGCTGAATACAGATACATTAGGAGATATATAGAAATATATAGAGATGTACATAAATAACATAACAGGAGTTAACATACGCGCATATATTGTCTTTCTTTTTCAGTTGAGAGGGCCTAGAAGCACTGATGTTCTAGTAGTGATGAGCAGAACTAGCACCCAAATCTTGGTTTCTATTTTCCAATAAAAATCTTGGTACCGTTTTCCAATAAAAGGAACCTGATCTCTTTTGAGAAATATCTGAGTCCAGAGCTCTGGCAGGAAATAAGAAGATCATGCAGTGCTGAAAACTAAGCACAGGAATGCGCACACACACACACACACACACACACACACACACACACACACACACAGTGATGAAGTATGTCAAAGAGACACAGGAGACAAGTGAAAGAACTCCAATGGCCAAGCTAGAACCATTTGAGCAACAAAATAAAGTATAAAAAGTAAAGTACTATTGAATTATGGCTCCTCTATTTACTAAAGTACTATTGAATTATTCTTCTTATTTATGCACTTATTTAATCATTTTCATGAAAGACCTTGAGAAGGAGAGTCTTGTTGAGTTGGAAAAATGTAAAGGAGATGTGTGTTTGGGTGCACTAAGCAAATTTAGAGTGAAAAGGGTGAGGGCAAGACAATTCATGGCCTTCCTCACCACGAGAAGGGCTTTGGATTTTCCTTCCCTCATTTTCTTCCTGCTTTAAAAACTTTCTTTAGCCATTCTTTAAGAGCAGGTATGCTACTTCCTTCTCTTTTTTTCTTTTAATTAATTAATTTATTTTTCTTCTTCTTCATGACTGAATAAAATTCCATCGTGTATATATACAACATTTTTAAAATCCATTATCTGCTGATAGATACCTACGCTGGTTCCCTAACTTGCTGTCATGAATTATCTGCTAAAAACATGGGTATGCACTTATCTCTACAGTATCTGACTTTACTGCTTTTGGATAAATACTGAGGCATGATATAGCTGGAGCATATGGTGCTTCCATTCCTAGTTTTCTGAGGAAACACCATACTGATTTCCATAGTGGCTGTGCTAATTTACATTCCCACCAACAGTGTATAAGCATTCATTTCCCCCCACATCCTCACCAGCATTTATTATTATCTGTGTTCTTGATGATTGGCATTCTAAATGCAGTGAGATGAAATCTCAGTGTAGTTTTGATTTGCATTTTCATGATGAATAAAGATGTTGGACTTTTTTTTAATGTTTCTTGGACATTTGTCTTCTTTTGAGAAGTGTCTGTTTAGTTCATTTTCCCAGTTATTGATTGGGTTATTATTGTTATTATTTTGGTGTTAAGGTTTTTGAGTTCTTTATATATTCTGGATATAAATCCTCTGTTGGAAGAAAGAATAGTGGACAAAGATGTTTTTCCCACTCTGTAAGCTTTCTCTTCATGCTATGGTTTCTTTCACTGTGTAGAAACTATTTAATTTGATGCCACCCCATTTAGTGATTCTTGGTATTATTTCCTGAGTGATAGGAGTTCTATTGAGGAAATTACTGCCTGCACCTATATATTGGAGGGTTTTCTCTATGTTTTCTTTTAGGAGTTACTAAGTTTCTATTCTTATTCTTTAGGTAATTTTTCTTAACCTAACCCTCTTTGTCTTAGTCCATTCCAGCTGCTATAAGTAACTGCCATAGATTAGGAGGCTTATTAACAACAGATATTTGTTTCTCACAGTTCTAGAGTCTGGTAAGTCCCAGAACAAGGTATTAATAGTAAGTAGGTACCTAATGAGTACCTGCTTCCTGGTTTATGGACAGCCATCTTCTTGTTTTGTCCTCAACATGGAGGAAGGGGTGAGAAAAATCTCTGGGGCCCTTTCATTTATGAGAGCCCTACCCTTATGACCTAATGTTATCTCCTGATACCTCTTAATACCACCACATTTGGGGTGAGGATTTCAACATACAAACTTGGGAGGGCCACAAATATTTAGTTTGTAGCACTCTTTTCTCCCCAAATTAAGAGCTTGACCATTACATTTTTCCTAGTACTCATTATTTAATAAAAACTATAATTGTCTAGAGCAGATTTTGAAGACATTTACTGACACTAGCCACTCTTTCATATCTACATGTAATCTAAAGCCTATTAGAAGACTTTAACTCCAAGTGCTTAAAAATCTCCCTTAGTTTTTTGCTAAGATGAAAAATAAATGGTAATTTCATTAGTGTAGCATTAAGCATATTTTAGGTTGATTTTTAAAAATGACTTACATGATACTCTTATGAGCATGAAGGTAGAAGCCAGAAAATATTTTGACAAAGGAGCTAAGAGGGTGAGAAATGTGTGTAGATCACCTATTACCAACAAGGCGAGAAATGTGTCTTGATCACTTCTTCACATTCAGTAAATATTAACCCACTGCTTATGAATCCTTCATAGTGTGACTTTCAATGATCTGAAAAATTTAGAATTCATAAAATAGTTTATAATCTCTCCAATATAAATGTAAAGTGGTATTACAAAGGCATTTTGCACTATCCTTCTTCTTGGCTTCCTACAAAACTCAGAACTTTCCCCTTCTTTTCCTATGGAACAGATCTCAAAAGTTTGACTTAGGAAACCAGGTAGATAATTAGTTGATCCTCAAAGGTTGATGTTTCATATATATATATGAAATTAGTTTTTATTTTAATAGGAGTCTTTAAGCACTGTTGTTTCCTGTGAAACAACACATTGACACCAAATTATAATTGATGAGAGGTAATTTGGACTGTCTTAAAATTTGTTTCTGATATTTACAGGCACTGGGTTCAGACTGACCCATGTCTACTACCCCAAGGCTTGCTTTATCTGCTTATATCAGGCTTATATTTGAGAAAATGACTATATTTGCATGAAAAAAAATTGGAACTGGATTCTAGAGGCTATAAGGAGCTCTTCTGCAGTAACTGTGTATATGTGAGTATATTATCCTAGTTTTGAGATGTAATTGCCTGGACTTGAATCTGGGGCATATTACTCTCTCTTCCATATGACACTGGACAAATTACTTCACTGCTTTGAACCTGTTACTTCTTGTATAAATTGGCAAAATAAATAATGTCATCTATCTCAAAAAATTATTTTTCTGATTCAAAATGTTAATGCCTAGTGAGTGCTTAGAACAGTTCCTGTGTTTGGTTAAGTATTTACTAAGTATTAGCTATTATTACCTGATATATATCAATAGGATATGTCTTGATTTCTCATGTGGGTAGCCTCTGGTCTAATTCATCCATTTATTCCTGCCATATTGCAGTCAATTTAAAAGCAATTTAAAACTCAACCTAAGCTAGGGATTACATTATGAATGTTGGTTAGACATATAGTTATGATTTTCTAAATTATGCTATGGAATTGAAATACAGGATAGTATATATCTGGGTTATAATAATATAAAGGTACTATAAATTTTTAAGATAATATATTTCCAGAGATAAATTTTGGTATAGATTTTTCCTATGAATTTTAGGATTAAATGTGTGAAAGTGCATTGTACAAAAGAAAGCCACCCTTAAAATTTCTAGAATAAAAAAGATTACAAATAAATAAAATAAAATTCAATATGCACATCATGCTTTTTATGAGTCAAAAATTTTAATATAGTTCCATTTTTCTGCCTTAGAAATGCCTGAGTTACTCAGTTATGAATTTATGTTTGTGTGTTTAGTATTGGGAATTGAACTCCAGGGACATTCTACCTCTGAGCTATACCCCCAATCCTTTTTATTTTGAAACAAGGTCTTGCTAAGTTGCTTTTAACCTGAGATCCTTCTGTATCAGTATTGAAATTATATGTATATACCAAGCCTTAGTAATGAATTTAAGTCTATGAGTCAGGACCCTTTCAGTTGTCCAGCAACCAAAACATTGATCAGAAAGGTTAATCCAAAAAGAAGTGATTTGTTCACTCATGCAACTCAGAAATCTAAGGCACTTGCTTCAGTATGGCTGCCACATTCTATTTTTCAACTCTTCTCTTCTCTCTGTATACCATATTCTCAAGTAGATTCTCTCCAAGTTTTGATTAAATACTTTCCAGCTTACTTTCTCACACCTAAAAACAAACAAACAAACCACAATGCACACACACACACACACACACACACACACACACACACAGAGCAAAAAGTTCTAAAAGTTCACTCAAATGATTTACTCTAAGCAGACTGACTGACTTCACATACCTGAATCTGAAAATTCAGTATGGCCAGTGGACAAACTAAACTGGTTGATCAAGCCTGGGTAATATTTTCATCTTTGAAGTGGAGTGAGACTGAGACAGAGGGGAGAATGAAGGATATTTCCTCAAAATAATATCAGGGGTCTGCTATCAGGAAAAGAAGATGCTGGCAGACAAAATCAACAGATTCTACTAGAACCATGGCATGGTAGATCCTTGAAACTTATGCTGTCATTGCTTCCTCCCTGGTTTTTAGAAGACATGCTACACTGACCACAAGTACCCTTTCCAAATGAGCAGACTTAGACTCAGAATTCTTTACAATGTGACACTTTAAGCAGACCCACCCAGTGGATTTAAATTGGCATTCAAACTAAAATGTATTTGCTATACCTGGTTTACATAATTGTCAGTCTTAATATTTCATTTATTGGATTTATATCATGTGCTGGGTTCTCAAGACAAAGATCCTGAAATGAAGATTTTCTTCCGAGAAGTTTTCTGGGAACAATCATTGTGGTGGTGGTGTTGGGGGCAGTGCTGGGATTGAACTCAGGGCCTCACACATGTTCAGCATCCGCTCTACCTCTCAGCCACTCCCCCAGGCCCTGGGAGAATAGGGCACATGGTTGGGAATAAGGAACCCTACTGAAAATTCTAGAGCTGCCCTTCAGAATTGTTTCTAAACTGAAGCAAGGAGTCAGGTTTTTCACCCTCAGCGGTCAATCTTGGGTGCAGGCTGCCATCAGGGAGGGACTGCAACCTTGAGAGAGGCAGCTTCCTCTGGTAGGGTGCTCCAGCAGGTAGGGTGCTCCAGCACTAGGTGCACAGCCCATGAACTGCAGCATCTGCACTCCAAACTCTTAGTGTTCTATGTACAATTGATGAGTGCAGGTGAGTGGGACTAGCCCAGCTGTGTTAAGATTCACTATACATTAACAGTTTCATTGTTTTCAGAAGCATATTATTAGCCCATACATCCATTGGCATTTCATTTTATTTCCCTTCAACTTAATTTCTTAGATGTTGTTTATAAGCAGAAAATCTGAATAAAGAAGACATTGCTAGCAAATCCTTTAAAGTATATTCCCATCAATGGTAACACTAGATACTCTGTAGGCACCTATATCTTTTGAGGAATTAGGAGTTATTGAGCTCTGGGATTGGAGACTTTGTGGTAGAGCACTTGTCTGACATATGTGAGGCCCTGGGTTCAATCCCTACACACACACACACACACACACACACACACACACACACACACACAAGACCCCTACCAGATTAGAAGGGGAGAATCAGACATTTTTAACAAGATAGCAATATAACTTCAAAATGTAATTTGCTAATGGTAATAGGAATAACAGATTCAGTTAAATGTTAATGGTTTTAATGATAGATTAATTTCTATTGCATGATTTTTAAAGCAAATTCCAGATAGCCTATCTTTTCATTCATAAATGCTTTTGCAAAAATGTTTATGACTGACATGTTTCATTCACTTATTTACCTAGCTGCAGCCTCCAATTACAATCTGTATGCTACCACATAGAAGGCTCATCTATCCACCCATGGTGCAAGTGTATGAGATCCTTCAAGCAACTCTGAAAAGTTGCTTTAAGTGACAATAATGAAGTTAAATAAAGTTCTTCAGTGAGATTACACTACACAAATTGCCATAAAACATTTTATTATTCTCCCTGAATCTTGTGTGGAGTGTTTGAGTTTTATAGAAATATTTGTGTAAACAAAAGTTATATATCTCTTTGAGAGAGTATAGTTACTGTGCTTCTAATTGAAATGTAACCCAACCTGTGTCTCCAAATGTACTGAACCAAGAACTTTCCTGGAGATTAAAAATATTTTATGTAATCCCAGTGCCTGGGAGGCTGAGACAAGTGGGTTGCAGGTTCTAGGCCAGCAGCATGTGGTAACTTAGTGATACCCTGCTCCAAAATAAAAATAAAAAGGGCTGGGGATGTAGCTCAAGGTAGAACATCCTTGGGTTCAATGTCCAGGAGCACACAAAAAATTAATCTGTTAAGAAAGCAAGAGGTTCAAGGGTAATTTTCTGCGTTGGAGATATTTTGAAAGTATTTAAGTAGAAATGAACTTTTTGCTATTATATAACATTGGAACATTAAGAGATTACCTAGGAAGTATTTTGCATAATAGACTGATTAATATACATTTCTCTCATCTGTCTCCAGAATTCAATTGCACAGCTTCTCATCACATTTATAAAGCCTAAAGTAGAAATTTATTTTAGCCAAGAATATTCCAAAAGCTAGTGAAAGGGCATCAATTTCAGCTCTTCTCAGATACTTCAAACTGATCTTTGTGGTGCAGCAAGGATTCGTTCTGGAAAGGACATCATAGGCTTCTAGGCCTGGAAGTGCCCGGAAGGTTCATCTGGTTCATCATGTCACCCTAAGGATTATTAAAATCACCAGATGCAAAATCAGTTATAATAGGCTGGTTTTCCAACCTGTGAACTCTGGAGAACTCTTTTAAAGGCAGAATCTCCTTTTCAAAGATATTAAAAGTAGGGTTCCTCCTCATTTCCCTTTTGGTGAGTTCCCAACAGTGGTGGTGTGTTTTAAAGGGCCTGCTCACAATACTTTAAACCCTTAAAAGAGTTTAGAACTTAAACTTCAAATAATCTTCTCTTTGTCGCAGTCTTTTGGTGTTCTTCAAATAATAGTCTTTTGTTTAAAGAAAATCAGACTTAAACTTGTGTATTACGTGATTAAAGTAAAAGCTCATTATTGTGTTTTCCCTGTTACTTCACCTCTGATCTTTCAACTATGACCTCTGCTTTTGATCCATTTCCAAAGTATTAAAATATAACCTCCATAAAGAACTAGCCTTTATAGTAGAACAATCACCAACATGGCCCTTGGCTACTTCCGATTATTCAGGTCTTGTTGTTCAGTTTTGATTTTATCTAGTATTTTTTCCTACTTTATATCAGCAGTTACCCAACTTTCTCTTTCAAGGGACTCTCCCGGCATCCAATTACTTTGAATATTAAAAGTCATTGAAACATTATTTGTAATACTGTTTTTTTAACTATGTTTATAAAAGGAAATAAGCACCAAATAAACTATGTTAGGGTAAAGGGTGATAGATGATTATTTCCTAAATATTCTTGAATACTGTTGGTATGTCAGCAGTATCGAATACTTATATATATATGTATATATAAACATGTAAACTAGCTGGGCATGGTGTCCCACACCTCTAGTACCAGTACTTGGTAGACTGAGACAGGAGGTTTGTAGGCTTGAGGCCAGCCTTGGTAACACTAGCAAGACTCTCAACAACTTAGCAAGATCCTGTTTCAAAATAAAAAGGACTGGGATATAGCTCAGAGGTAGAATGCCTCCATGTTCAATCCCCAGTACCATATAAAATATCAAGTATGTTCATATCTCTAAGTTAATAATTGTATTTTAAAAGCATACTTCCTTGGTTGCTTTTGGGAATCAAGTCATTATTCTGAAAATTGATCAATAAAAATAAACAATTACATTTTTAAAATCCCAGACATTTAAGAATGTCTTCTGTTTATTTCCACCAAATACTAAAAAACTTCCTTTTCCTCCATCCTTATATTTGACACAATTGTAGTTTGCTGGGGCTCCAGGGTTTTACAAGATTGATTTTGGAACATTTAGGGCCTTATTAAGTAGTATTCTTATCATGACAAGAATAAAATATCCATATTTTTGCAATAAAAATGGTGGTACTATTTAGACAAAGTAATGAAATGGTTTTCTTTAATGATCATTTGTGGTATTAGTGGACTGGAAAGCAGGTTTGAGTGAGGGTGAGTTAGGATGTCACTGGTGCTTTCTGTGGAGCACACGGGACTCTCTGAAGGCCTTCTCCATCCCTAGAAGCCTGGTGCTATCTCAGAATAGCTCAAGAACTCCTTAGCATCTCATGGAGGAATGCATTGTATCTTAAATTTTTAACAGACTGTGAGACACTAAATTAGTAGCTCCAAACTTCCATGGCTCCAGATCATTTCTCTGTACTTTTTGCTTTGCTAGATGGATGAGGAGTGATGTTGATATCTCCTTCCTTGAGATCAAATCCCCATTATGACACATCATGATCCAGAAAAAGTCTCTACTCTGATCTACTCAGTTACCTATACTTCCCTATATTGATCTCTTTCCTGGGTTTGACCCTTATTTCAATATGAATTCTATAGCAAACTTCTTCCAGGACACATTTCTTTTCCCAAAAGGGAAGAAACAAGCTCCTACCCTATCTTTCTCTTATTCTTGACTGTAAACACTTTTGCTTATGTTCAGCAAGCATATTCATTTTATTTTTTAAATTTTTTATAATAATTGGTCCATTCTAATCATACATCTTTGTTAAGTACAAGCTGATAAAGGCATATATGCACATATTTATCATTTAACCCCTTCCCCAATTCCCATCCTACTCCCTCTCCCTCCCTCCTTCTCAAGTTCAGTTTAGTGATTGACCTTGATATATTTGTGAAAGTACATCATGTGCATTAGGGTGTCCCCCCCCCCTCCCGGTCCATCCCCCTCAGTTAAGTCAACTTCTTTGCTCATCTAGGGTTTCTCCTTTTTCATCTGGAGACCCTCTTATGCTCCATCTTCTCCCTAGCATCCTCCTATAAGCATATTCATTTTAAACATTCAGTTCTGCAAACATGAAGACACAGCTAAAATGTGCCTGTCTTCAGGGCATCTTCCTCCAACTCAGATGCAGTTAATGGCCCCATTCTCTCATACAGACATGGAACTGTATGGCTTTATTGTAGCACTTATTGTGTTCTTCAGCCACTTATTCACTTCACGGTGTAGGTCTCTCTGGATGTGAGCTTTTCAGGGGCAGGGGCTATGTCTTATTTATCTTTCTCTATAGCATAGTTTCCGACCGTTGGTAAATATTCACTAAACATTTGTTGAGAAGTGAAAAAAATAATGAATGAACAAACAAATGAATGGTCTTGTGTATTTTTATTGTCACCCTGACAAATAATTTCTTGCTTGTGCTTATCATTTTTTTGTTTTTTCATGAATATTATGCTTCTACATTTATTAAGTGGAAATTTGGCCTTCAATTGAAATAAACAGCTCTGATTCTTAATGTCCCTATAAATTCAATGTGAATAAGCTATGTATTAATGAAACACTGTGGGAACTTCATTTTATGTTTAACTACACTGGAAAATCTTGACTGAATTGTCCCAAAAAGGCAAAAATGATGGTTACTCATGAGAATGACCAAATCATTTGATTCGTCCTGTTAGAGCTTGTCACCAACAACCAACATTTGATTTCTAATTCATTGGCAGTAGCTTTTCTTCCATCTTCATAGACATTTTGTAATCAGAGAGAAAACAGCAATCCTATAAATAATATAAATCTGGAAATGTTTTCCACTCACTCAGTAGTAGGGAAGTCTGGAGCTGAATGGTGATCCAGCCTCCTCTGAGCCCTGCTGTCCTGCCTATGCTCTATCTAGTCCTCCCTTTCCTGCCTTCCCACTTCAAAAGGTCTTTTTTTGGCTTAGTGGGTAGTGTGGGTTAGGAGGTCTCCTCAGTTATGTGAATAACAAATTCTTCATCTTTTGAGAGGAATAAGAAAGTCTATATTCTTATGAAGATCAAGCACATAACACACATGCCAGTGAACTCTAAGAAACTATCCAAACAATTGCTACTTTTAATTTATTAGTGGCATTACCTGTAGCACCCAGAATTCAGTACTTCTACTCGTGTCCCTTTGTGTCCTTCATGTTAACAACTAAATTATGCAACAATCCAGTCTTGCTTTAAATGGCATGTGCTTAGGTCATGGCTGTGGGCCATTTTAGCAATAGCCATTTGAAGAGGATGTCTCTCTTTTTTGTTGTTAGCTAACCCTGAAAACCCAGGCACCCATGTGGAACTTAGAGGGCAGGTGGATGGGAGTGAGGGCAGGTGCATGTGGAGACCAAGTAGTAAACCACAGACTACACCTACACCCTAAGGTGGCCTTATGAGCAAAGTGCCAAGGCAGTGATTAGAAAGTTTTCTTCCAAACAAAATTAATGTATATAGATGTAAAAGAAGTTTAAACCATTAGAAGACAAAAACTTTCCAAATTAACAGAAGTATGGTTTTGCACCCCATCTGGCTTTGTTAATAGTATTTTGAACCAGTACATTGGAAGGAAGATGTTACTGTAAGTTACCTTTCAAGGCTATACATAGAAAGAGCAAAATCTAATATACTAAGTGGTTTACCTACTAGAGTACATACCACTCTGTCTTCACTTTTAGGGGAGAAACTATCTGATTAAAGAAAAATGTCAGCTGGATGTGGTGGCACACACCTGTAATCCTGGTATTTGGGAGGCTGAGACAGGAGAATTGCAGGTTCAAGGCCAGGCTTAGCAATTTAGTGAGACCCTGTTTCAAAATAAAAAAATAAGTAAAATGGCTGGGAGTGTAACTTAGAGGTTGCCCTTGGGTTTAATCCTCAGTACCAAAAAAGGATGTTAAACTTATGATGTGCATGTGTACACACCCACTCACACATATAATCTACTCATTAAAGGACATGGAAAGGAGTATAATTTTATTTTAATCAAGATTGTCTTTATGGTCTTCCAGATAACCTTAATTATTTATGTACTGTAAAATTCATAGTATTTCAAATGTTAATGTAAAAACAAATATTTTGGGAAAAGTAGGGGAAGATTACAGAATATCATTGAAAATATATTAATTAAAGCTCATTATTAGTTTCAGAGAGGTGAAAAATAGCAAAATGGTATGGGTGATAAGTACAAATTGAGAATCAGGGAGCTCTGAGGAGTCTTGGAAGTCTATGATGTCAAGAAACAGTTTCCTGTTAGGCCTGGTGGCCCACACCTGTAATCCTAGTACTTGAGAGGCTGAGATGGGAGGATTACAGGTTAGAAACCAGCCTCAACAGTCTAGTGAGATCCTCAGCATCTTATCAAGACCTGTTTCAAAATAAAAAATAAAAAGCCGGGCGTGGTGGCGCACGCTTGTAATCCCAGCATTCGGGAGGCTGAGACAGGAGGATCCAGGTTCGAGGCCAGCCTCAGCTACTTAGTGAGGCACTCCGCAACTGAGTGAGACCCTGTTTCAAAATAAGGAATGAAAAATAGGGCTGGGGGTATAGCTCGGAGGTAGAATGCCCCTGAGTTCAATCCCCAGTACCAAAAAATAAAAAAATAAAAAATAAAAAATAAAAAAGACTGGGAGTGTAGCACAGAGGTAGAATGCCCCTGGGTTCAATCCCCAGCAACCCTCTCCACCCCGAGCCACACTCCCCCCCAAAACAAAAAAACTTCCTCCTGTCTGGTTCATAATGTTACCATTATATTTTCTAATACATTTACTTACCTTTGTAATCTTAAAAATGAGTGCTATATGAAATGTATTAGAAATACATGGTTTGGAGAAATTAAAGGGAACTGGAAAAGCAGGAAGAATCACTATAGTGCGTTGCCTCCTTCAAGGTAAGATTGGGACAAGTCGCTGATTCCTCTGCCATCATTCTTTCATTTTATTGTGTCGTAGCCCACTGTCTTATTAAATAATTTTTGCTTTCACACTCCAGCTCTCAAATGTGGTCAGTCATTCTTCTCCAGCTTTTTATTCATTTTTATCCTTAGCATTTTGCTGATGCATAGTAGGTACTCCATAAATAGATTTCAAATGAATACATAATATTTTATATCTTTAAAACAATTTCATGCACATTGTGCCAGTTTTTTTCACCCTATTCTGTATGTTTGATTATCATCCCACTTTCAGGGTTCTCTGGCTTAAGAAGAGAGTTCTGATAACATTAGTTCAAATTGAGCCCATGGTATGTTGTTTAGTCTTTGAGAGGCAAACATGCCTGTTGGTGGCCACCCTGGCCTCCCCTCCTCTCTCCTGCCCAGTGATCTGCCAATCTCCTGCTACATATTCCTCTATGATCTCACCTTCTGCTATGATTCCCTTGACCACTACACTCTGGCTACACTGGCCTCCTTCCTGGCTATCCCCCAAACCCAACAGGTAGGCTCTGCATTAGAACTTCTCATGAACTGTTTCTCCTGCCTGGAACATTCTCCCCATAGACATCTGCTTAGTTAATGCTCCTTTCTCTCATCTCCTCAACCTACCCCTCGAGTAGACATTACTACCATTCACCAGAAGCCGATTCTCCACCACTGGGCCGACCGCATTTCCCTTCTCCCTTGCAATAAGACATGACCACATGAATTGCTCTAACCAAAGACATATTAGCAGAAATGACAGGTGTCACTTCCAGGTGGCTGTTTTGCAGAGCGTGTGTGCAGTTTTCCATGCCCTCTTCCCCATCTGGCTGCAAATGGGATCTTTGTCATTCTGGGTCTCTGAGTAAGGATGGCCTGGGCGGAGTGCCCGCTAACTATAATGGACACATTGTAGGAGCCAGAGGTAAGTTTTTGTTGCTGCAGAGCAACTGCTGAGATTTCCAGGTCATTTGTTACTGCAAAACAAGGTACCTGATCCTGGACACTTCACTGGTCTGTTACTGTTCGGTTCTGGAGCCTACCCCACCCTAGCCCAGGCACTTCTTTTTCCTCTGCTCTACTTTCCCTTTCACAGCACGTATCCCCTTCTAACCAGATACTGCCTAATTTGCTTACTATGTTTATTTTCATTTTCTTTATCACCCTACCTTTTCCCCAGTGCCAGACTGTAACTCCACAGTCAAGGCTTTTGTTTTGTTTAATTGTGTGAACATAAGGATTTCAATAAATATTTATTGAAAGAATGAGTGAATGAATGAATATTAAGCACCACCATAGTCTGTTCTGAGTGTTGGGGATGGATTGAATGCTTCCCCCACCCTGACAAAGTCTCGGGACTGACATATACTTACTCAAGTAGTGCATTAAAGGAGAAGAGGTCCGCTGTGGTACCATGGGGAGAGTTCAGTGTCCACAGTCCAAGATTACCAAGGAGAACCAGAGAGATGGATCTGTAAAAGTTGAGAGAGGAGAGAGTGGCAGGGCATGTTGGTGCATGCCTGTAATCCCTCTATTTGGAAGGCTGAGGCAGGATGATTGCAGGTTTAAGGCCAGTCTCAACAATTTAGTGAGATACTGTTTCAAAAAATAAAATAAAATGGGCTGGGAGTGCAGCTCAGAGGTAGAATGCTCCTGGGTTCAAACCCTAGTACTCCACCCCTCAGTCTCCAAAAGGAGAGAGAGAGAGAGAGAGAGAGAGAGAGAGAGAGAGAGAGAGAGAGAGAGAGAGAACTTGTGAAGTGGCCACTGGGTTTGTGGAGGACTCCCGGGAGAGTCATTCATGAACTTGGTTTTATTTACTCACGTGGGAGGAGATTCTTAAATTCTGCCTTAATGAACCTGGGCTCTCTGAGGGAGCTGAGAATTCCAGAGTGATATGCTCAGGATCACAGAGATAATTTGCAGCAAACTTGAGCTCAAATGCTCTCTGTATTTTTTGTTCATTCTCTGCCTTAGGACTTAGTTTTTAGATATTTGAATGATCCCAGTAAACCAGGCCTAAGACATTGGTGGTAGGACTCATCTTTGTTTCCCTTCTTTTCCTCCCCTGGCCCCATCCAATTCATTGGTAAATCCTGCTGGCTCTTCTTCCAGAATATACCTCCTCTCTAATCAGTGGCCTCTCCACTTCTGCCACACAGCTTAGTGCAGCCATCACATCCTGCGCGTTCCTTCAGTAGCCTTGTGACTTGTCTTGATGTTTCCAACGAAGCCCCCACTTGAGCCCATTTTCAGCAGCACAGCTGCAATGCTCTTTAAACATTAGATCATGTCACTTTCTTGCTTAAACATTCCAAAAGGTTTCCCTTAACACCGAGAATGAAATCCAGTCTCTTTAAATGTCCTACAAGCTCTCTCAAGCTGTAACTACTGCCTACTTTTCAGACTGTGCCGCCCTCCACTCTTGGCCTCATTATCATTGCAGGCCCTGTCCTTACTATGGTACCTTCGAGGAGGAGAAGGCAGCTCGTTCCTGCCTCATGCCCTTTGCACTTCTGTGTCATTTTCCTGAATACTCTCTTTCCTGATTTCCACTAGGCTGGCTCTTCCTCCTCATTCAGCTCTCAGCTCCAATACCATTCCCTTAAAGAGTTCTTCCTTCCCATCTTAACAGAAGGACCTCTCCCATTTAGCTTTATTCCCACAAAATCTATAACATCTTTTTTGTACTGGGGGTGGAACCTATGTCTTCTTGCATGCTACAGAAGCATTTTACCACTGAGCTACACTCCCAGTGGCACTTCAGGAACCATAGTTTCACTTTTTGAAACTGTGTTACTTACTGTTTACCTGTGTCACCTGTCCTGTACTTGAGAACAAGGACCATATCTACCTTTTTCCCCTTAGTATTGCCAGGGCCTAGAACAGTGCTTGAATTACAAAATAATAGCTCTTCAATTTGACACTTGTGTGGCACTGTTCCCAGCCCTTCACAGGCACTAATTGAATGTGTGCATCGGTTCTTAGAGGTGAGTGCAAAGCAAACCTCCATTTGTAGGCGAGGAAACCTACAAAGCTGTGAGTGAATCAGAAAGCCCTCGCTTAGGAGGAAGTGGCAATGTTTCAGAGCAGGGCTTCTCCAACCTCAGCACCCAGCAGAGTTGCTGGGAGATTCCTAAAAAAAGAGGTTGCTGGTTCTCCACCTTAGCATTTCTCTGTCAGTAGATCTGGGGTGAGTCCTAAGAATTTTCGCTTTTAGTATGTTCCCAAAGTATGCTGATGCTGTCAATCCAAGGAACACCCTTTGAAAACTAACACAATTGAATTTACAAAGCTTGTTCCTATATTACCCATATTAATACTTGCATCCCCATAAATCATTATGCCCATTTTGCAGATGAGGAAACAGAAGCTCAAAGAAGTTGATTGGTTTTCCCATGACCGCAGGGGCAGTGAGTTGCTTGGACCCAAGTCTCCTGCTCTAAATCAAGTGCTCTGGGCATTGCCCTAAGAGGCTTGTATGTGGTATTGAATTTTTCATAATGACGCTCCATAGATAAATCATGAAGATTTCATGGATTTGGCAGATAAACAAAGGCACCTCATGGGAACATCTTCTACTCTGTTTTGACTTAATTAATTTGAATGACCAAGATGGTTTCTAGACAAGCTGATTTGATTGTAATTTATTTTTTAGTCTAATTTAGACATGCCATGAGTACAATGCAACCATTTTCCCTTTGTGTCTAATATAATCTAGGGTGAGGATAGCATTGCACGTGAGGTTTTTCTACTTTTACTGCAACTCAAGACCCTTTCTTGCATAAAGAAAAGAGAAAATTTAAGAGTACTTATTGAAATTTTACAACATTTTACCATTCATAATTTTATATTTTTTTATAAATAAAGAAATTATTCCGAAAGGATTTTTAAAACACCTTACATGTGAGACAATTTTCACTGAACTTTTTGAAGAAGTACTTGAATTTTGTTTTTTCTTCGATAACAACCTTACTGCACACCAGAGACTTGAAGCTACAAAACTTTCCTTGGGTTCTCTCTGGCATTAACATTCCGATGCCATATTCTTATGACAAAGACTAATAAGAAGAGAAAATGGCACACCCTGGATCTATTTTAGTGATAAAGATAGGAGTGGGAAATGGTGGAAACCTACCTTGTTCTCATTACTACAGTGCTAAAACTGTCATCAATTATAATCACTCACCATATCCCTAACGTGAGACTTGGTTGCTAACTTCTCTTCCACACAAACCCAGTCTCCTTTAATCCAGTCTGTATGGGAAATATATATGGAAATATATTGATAGTGCTTGCATGGATGGCATTTCCTTCACTTATAAAAGCGTGTGTTGCAAAAGAAGTGATGTCAGCACATAATGGCAGGGTTTCCATAAGACAGTTATTTCTGTTTTATTGCCCATCATCTTATAGGCAAAATAGAAAACGTTTCAAGCATTTACCTTGACCTATATTTCATAGCCGTAGTTATCTATGCAGAACGTCTCTTTTGTCTTTGCCCAATGTGCAGAAATGCCAGTGCGCTTCTCCCCCACCTTTACCTCTGGCCTGAGGGTCATTTTTGTTCAGTTTGACTTGACTCATTTCTTTCCTCCTTTAGTTTCTCCCCACCTTCATCCCTTATCTTCTCCCCGTTTTCCCTTTCTTTTTTTAGCAAATAATTGTTGAGTCTTTGACATTCTAGAATTTGGAAAGTAAGATGCATACAGTGCCCTGGAGAAGAAAGTATGGATACATAAAAGGGTCCTGTAGTGAAGTGTAGCATGCACAAGGCCCTGGATTCCATTCCCAACACCACCAAGAAGAAAAAGAAAAGAAACTAATGCTCTCAAGGGCAAAATAATCTAGCAGCTAGAAATGGGGAAAGTAGGACTTACTAACTTCAATGGCACATGTCTGGAATCCCAGTACTTGGGAGGCTGAAATAGGAGGGTCACAGGTTTGAGGTCAGCCTCAGTAACTTAGAGAGACAAAATGAAATATAAAAGGGGGTGGAGATGTAGCTCAAAGGTAGAAAACCCCTGGGTTCAATCCCCAGTACCAAAAAGAAAAAAAAATTTAAAAAGTCCTGTGGTTCAAGATAATACATTATTTGAAGAAGTACAAGAAAATATATTATACACAGCAGGTGAAGTAAGCATTCAGTGGGGATTGAGATCCCTGTGGAACTGGTATTTCTTGGATGATTTCATAAAAATTTTTAAGTATCTGTCCCTGTATGACAACTACCCCAAATGTAGTGGCTTAAAACAATAGTAACCCATTATTTGTCTTAATTCCAGCATCTGGGCAGGGCTCAGCTGCTTTCTGCTTCACCTCTTGTCTGCTTGTGTTGGAGTGTCCAGTGGCTTCTCTACTCACGTGTCTGGTACGATCCCCAAGTGGCAGGAACAGGCGGCAGCTAGCTGAGTCAGTCTCTCTCTCTCTCTCTCTCTCTCTCTCTCTCTCTCTCTCTCTCTCTCTCTCTCTCTCTCTCTCTCCACAAGGTCTCCTGAATAGAGTTCACTGCACAGTGACTCGGGCTCCAAGAGAGAGCATTTCAAGAGCTTAAGTTCCCCTGTGCAAGCACTTATCACGACTGCTTGTTATACTTGCAACTATCCAACTGACCATAGCAAGTCAATGTGGACCGATGAATACCATGGACCTATGAATACTGAGAGGCATGGTTCATTGGGGCCACAGATCCCCACGAAGCACTCAGAGAACCCGACAAGATACAGGTGTGAAGAAAGGTGAGGGAACCAGAATTGTAGGCACAGGCCTACAGTCCCAGCACTTGGGAGGCTGATACAAGAGGCTCACAGGTGCAAGTGAGGCTAGCCTCCGCAATTTAGTGAGATTCTGTTTCAAAAATAAAAAATAAAAGGGCTGGGGGTATAACTCAGAGGTAGAATACCCCTGGGTTCAATCCCTAATACAAAGAAGTAGAAAAAAAAAGGATGAAGAGGAGGAGGAGGAGGGGGAAGGAGGAGAATGAAGAGAGCTGATTAGGAGATAAAGATACTGACTCTTCCTGGAATATTTTGTAATACTGTGGAATTTCTGCATTGCTAGTTGAATTTGGCTCACACTCATATGTATAGGTGAATAGCGTTCCATTGAGAGATAATTCAGTTTTATTTTAGCAACTTTTACTACAGAGTACCTTTAATGCTTGAAAAATTTAATTATATTAATGATAACATATCTTTGAGACTTTTATAATTCTCAAGTAGTGTTGAATCCTTGCAAGAAAGCTGAAGTTACTGCCCCAGCTTGACAGAGTTAAGCTTTACTTTGTTTATTCACCTCTCTACATGCTTCCCTGTTTCCGGAGATGTTAACAAAACAGTACAAAAGCTTGGTTTCCATGGTGAGTCATTTTTTTATTTTCTTATGAAATGGACTTGATGTTAGGCTGGAGCAACACAAGCCTAGGAGAGTAAGAGCTGATTGCGGAGACATTTTCCTGGTATCTGCTGACATAGAGGAGTCAATGTTCAGAGGAAATTAGTAGTTTTCTAAGAACTCATTGCTCACTAAATGAGAACTGTGAGCCAGGCGTGGTGGTGCACGCCTGTGATCCCAGGACTTGGGAGGCTGAGACAGAAGGACGGCAGGTTTGAGGCCAATTTTAGTAACTTAGAGAGACTGTTTCAAAATGAAAATAATAAAAAGGGCTGGTGTTGTATAGAGGTAGAACTGCCTTGGGTGCAACCCCCAGCTCCCCTAAAAAAACAAAACAAAAAACCCCCAAAAACTACTGAGAGAAATTCTCTGAGCACATATCAGGAGGTTTTGAATTTAAAACTTGCATAAGCACCATCTTGCCTCTTGGAGCTGCCCAGACTGGATTTAGAAAGCTCTTACAATTACACTGCTGTTCAGTTCAGCATGACACTCAGCCCAAACTTCTGTGAACAGTCAGAGAGAGGAGGAGAAACCACTTGGAATGTATTGTCTTTACTCAATTCTCTGCTTTTAGAGAAAAACATGGATGCTAAGAATTGGGTCCAAGCTGAAATTAAATAATTGCATCTGGACCTGTTCCACAGTATCATTAACTTCCATTTTCTCTTTCACTTTTGAAGTTATTTGGGAATTCTGCATAGAGAGCACCCATACATGCTTGCTTATTTGCAAGACATAATGAAAATGATATAAGCTGTGGTTCTTGGTTTATATGTACTGTGTAAAATTTGTATTAAATATATTACTTGGTTCCCTCCTTTTTATTTGTTAATGGTAATATAGAAAGGCATTCTATAGGCCATATCTTCCCTAATGTGCTCAGTTGTGACCTAATAAAAATAGGTGACACTGAGTTCCTACTGTGTCCTAAGTGTTTTATGTGGATTCTTTCATTTGATCATCACCATAGCCTTATGACTTAGGTACTATTATTATCCTTACTTTGTGAGTTAGGAAACAGACATAGAGAGGTTATGTAACTTGTTCAAGGTAACACAGTATAATTTGTTTATTTATTTATTTTTGCGGTACTGGGGATTGAACTCAGAGGGGTTCTACCTCCGAGCTATACCACCAGCCCTATTTTTTATTCTTTATTTTGAAACCAGGTCTCACTAAGTTTAGGAGTACCTCACTAGGTAGCTGAGGCTGGCCGAAAATCTGGATCCTCCAGTCTCAGCCTCCCAAATGCTGGGATTACAAGCACTATTGATGTGATATCTGCAGCACTTTTTATGACAATATTTTAAATGATGCATTTCGGACAGAAGATAGCCTATTGACTTTTATTCTAGGAAAACAATGATCAAAACAATTGTTGGGAATAATTCTAGAAATTACACCAAGAAGTCCTTTCTGCAAAGGTATGGTCACACTGTTGAAAGAGAAAGTGCCCACGGAATATGTCCAGGTAGCTATGTTGATAGTGTCTATCCAGCAGAAGTTCCAGTGGCTGAAACTCAGAGTCAGAGAATGGATAGGCCAGGGCATGTCATCTCCCTGGGGAACCTGTTAGAAGGAATCTAGTCAATGGGAACTGATGTGATATCGAAAGTTCTGACTTCTGTCACTGGCCCCTATGACAAGCAGAATTTACTGATGAGTGAATATGAGCCTGTCATACTGAGAAGTCTCCTTAAATCTAAGGAGAACAAAGTTTTCAAGCAAGTTAATTAACAGATGACATAAAGTTCATACTTATTGTGCTATATTATTGGATCATCTCCTTCCCACTTATTATGAGATGCGGAAATCTTTCAATCTTCAAAATTAACTCATAATATTTTGGTGCTCCATAAAATAGAGACCCATAGGTGAAAAAATCAACTTAAAATTTACCATAATATTTAAATCCACAGTACCTGACAATAGAGTGGAACACGATAGTATCACTTAGAGCATTTGCTTATGTTCATAAAATTTTCCCCAGTCTTCAAATAAATTGGAGTGTCCAATTAACTTTTAGCATCAAAATAACCTTCACTGATTACTTCTTTGATTTTAGCGTTTTAAATGATTTTTATTTTAAAAACATTCAGAATTGTAATACAGAATAACTGGTAGTATGCAAATAATGACTGGGTATATAATTCTAATAATTTTTAGGATGTCAAAGGACTCATATATATGATACTAGTGGATTTATTTCCTCGTTGTAAGAGGAGTTATAATGCATACAGCTTTAACATCATAACTTTGAGAATTCTTTGGGATTTTTGTTATACGTGAACTATTGAATAAATATCCTTTAGTTATAGTCTTTTCTTCAGTGAACACAGAGTTTAGGAAATGTTCTGTGCTGGAATATGAATCATAGAGTAGAAAGACTTTTAGCTAGCTACTTGTATCTCCATAGTGATAGCAGGTATTAAACTGAAGCTGGAAGGAGATTCCTTACTTTCATATGGTCTTCAAATAATTTTAAACCAACTAAATTCTTTTCAAGGTTGAATTTCATGTGTTTCAATAACCCTAGGCTCTTTGGGGGATCTTGTTATCACCAGATATGTGATTTTAGAAATGTTTTTATATAAGCCATAAAATAAAATGTACCCCTGCTGTAGCATAGATATTGCATGACTTTGGATTTCACATGAGCTAGTCTTCTCTCAGCTAACGCCATTGTCAGAATGGGGTCCCCACATAATCACAAAAGACGAGTCCTCTATTTTATGTGAAATGTTACTAAATGGAGGGAAAGTTTTGCTATTTCATAGTGAATTCTAAGAGAGCAAGACCATTGGATACCATCAACTCAAATTTAGTGACTGGTCAGAGACTGGAAGATTAATGATAGGCTTGAACTGTGGGCTGTGCCTACTCTAAAAAACAAAGTCAGCAAGGTTATTTGAAGTTTTGATCAATAATGGTGCAGTTTTATTCTGCTAATGACTTCATTCTTCACTGAAGTTAGTCAGTGTATTAGTTCAGTATACATATTATTTCTTTATTAGCTTTATTGCAGTATTCCATCAATACTAATTAATGCATTTACTAGGATGATACAAAGGGTTGGAAGAGGATTATAGGTAAACACATTCATTTAACCACTCATTCATTCATTCATTCATTCATTCATTCAACATAGTTGGATGTGGTGGTGCACATCTGTAATCCCAGTACTTGGGAGGCTGAGACAAGGAGATAGCAGGAGGATCTTAGATTTGAGACCAGTGTGAGGTAACTTAGCAAGACCTTTTTTCAAAAAATAAAGAATAAAATAAGCTTGGAAGTGTAGCTTGGAGGTAGAATGCCCCTGGATTCAATTCCCAGTGCCAAATAAAGAAATAAATACCATTTGTTGTCTTTCTGGTATGCGTTAGGCCCTGTGCTACGCTAAAACACATTGGTAACTGAAAAAATACAAACCTTAATAAACAGGCATGGCCCTTATTCTCATGAGGGTTCAGACAAGTGAGGGAGGCAGACATTGATTACATCATCATACTAATGAAAGTTACACAGATACCTCATTTTACGGAAAGCCACCTGGAAGTGTGTATAAGAGAGCAACCAAGCTCTGTCTAGGGGTGAGTTAGAGGTGCCCAGGAAGTCTCTGCTGAAGTCTGAGTGGGATGGAGCCTTCTGTTGGGAGAAGAAGCAGCTTCAGCCAAGGCCTGAGGTAGGGAAAAGATGGTAAGAGGGAGAGAAACCAAGAGAACACCAGAGTGGATAAGTTTAGAGAGCACAGGAGAGAGGATTACCTGATGAACTGAGCACCAAACACTTAGACTTTTCTAGGCCATCTATAAACTTTGGTCTTTATCCTAAGAGAAAATGAAAATGTTTTGAGAGAGTGTAGTGAATTTAATGGTGCTCCCTTAAAGACGTGGCCTTCCCTCTCCCCTGGAACCTGGGAATGTAATCTTATTTGGGAAAAGAGTCTTTGTATATATAATTAAGCTAAGGGTCTTGATATGGGATCATTCTGGATTATCTCAGTGGGCATGTCTTTATATTAGACAGAAGAGAGGGCAAATGAAAGTGGAGGCAGGGACTGCAGGAGAGGCTGCAGCCCAGGAAGGCAACAGCCACTGGAAGCTGCAAAAGGCCATGAAAACATCCTCCCTAGAGTCTCTGGAAGATGCACAGTCCTGCAGACCCCTTGATTTCAGGATTTGGCCTCCACAACTGTGAGAAAATAAATTTCTGTTGCTTTAAACAATCAGGTTTGTAGTAACTGGTCACATCAGCCCTCGGAAACTAATACAGGGATAATTAGTTTGATTTTGACTCCCAGCCAGTCTTATTTTGGCCATTCATCTGCATCATGTGGATTCTTTATCTACATCAAGTCAGAAAGGACAGAATGGACCAGGGAGAAGGTTTTCATTTGACTTGAGGCAAGAGCTTAGCAACTCCTTGGACCAGGGCATGGTGGAGTGAATAGGTGGAAGATCTAGTTAGGAGGTAAAGTTGAGAGTGTTTGGAAAGGAACTGTTTTCTGGGTAAGGAAGAGAAGTAGGTGTCAGTCTTAAGACTCACCTTTCCTTGTTAGTTTTGACATAAATTCTGTGTTTTATGCATTCTAGGACTATTTATTGACTGCTAGTATGTGTCTAGCATGTCGTAACTTGTGGTGATGGTGGCAAATAAATAGACAGGATTGTTCTCTGTCAGAGATTATAAGTAGCAAGGAAATAAAGGCAAATGTAATTAATGAATGTGTGTGTATAAGAAAGTGGAAAAACTTGGTAATTTTCTGAGAACATTGGCTTAGTTTACATTGCACCCTGAGTAGTCATTATATCACTCTTAGGCCAGACACAGCTGAACAGGGAGATGTCATGGGACATATGAGCACCCTTTTAACGCAATGACTTTTGAAAAGGTAATTCCCAACATGATCTACTTCTGTTGAGTAAAGATAAGAACATTTATAGTTAGATGTCTTGGTAATTCTCATATCTAAACAAAATACCAGTATTTTCTCCTCTGAGGTGGTTAGACAAAATTCCCTAAAGTCCCTTTTAACTAAAAGAATTTTTTTTTACTCCATACTATGCAATCTATTGTTTAGATATAGTCTTTAAGCTGAGCATGGTGACACATATCTGTAATACCAGTACTTGGAAGGCTGAGGCAGGAGGATCATAGGTTGGAAGCCAGTTTCAGCAACTTAGGCCTTCAGCAACTTAATGAGACTGTTTTAAAATAAAAAGTAAAATAGGGTTGGAGGTGTAGCTCATAGGTAAAATGCCTTTGGGTTCAATCCCCAGTACCCCCTCTAAACTTTAGGAATAATTAAGTATAATTTAAGGATAGACAATTGTTTATAAATATATCTTAAAGAAGGTGTGAATTTTCGTGTTTTTATAGATAGCTTTTGATCATAATCAATATATATTTCCTTGTGATGTTGTCATGCTGTGAGTTGGGAATTCCAATGTATCTCTGGTCTTCACCATAGCTTTTATGTATTTTTTATGTTCTAATATCTATTTTAGAGTTTTTAAGGGAGAGAGACATTGTGAACATTGAATTTTAATTTATGGGAGATCTGGTCTAGTTTCAGGTATGATTTCATTTCTTTAATTCCATTTCATTAGCCCCTGGTTGGGTAGCTTTTATTTGGATCTGTAGCTTCAATCAAATTTAAAATTATGATGACTTGGCTCCTTTCTAATGGTATTTTCCTAACCAAGGAGAGAGAATCTGCATGTAGATATCCACTTTGTGACATTTACAAAGAGACTCTACAGGAACTAGAATAGAGTCCACAGCTGGAGGCTGATGGTCCTGTGTGGGAATCCCACCCCCTCCCTGCCCCCCACCCAAACATCATAATCTGACTTCTGCTTTTTTTTGCTTGTTTGTTTCTTTTTAAATCTATGTAATACCTGTTTCATAAGCTCATTTTAAGGATTAGCAAATATGCTTAGGAAGTATTCAGCACAGCTCTTAGAGTGTAGTGGGTGTTGATTAAATGGTATCAATTATTATGGTTTTTGTGAAAGTATTAAGAAATTGTGTAGTCACTTTTGATGCTTTGGACTCAAATTAGAGTAGTACAGCTCCTTGGAGAATATGGGCTGTAGCTTCTACAAAGGAGAAGGTGAGGCAGAAATCCAAGAGAATGCAGAAAGGTGAGGATCTTCAGAATTTTCAAATAGCTGAATCTTGTTCTATTCAAATATGCATAGAAAGCTGAATATGGTGGTGAATGTTTATAATTTCAGTACTTGGAAGGCTAAAAGAAAAGGGTCACAGGTTCAAGGCCAGCCTCAGCAACTCAGCAAGGCCTTCAGCAACTCAGTGAGACCTTGTTTCAAAATAAAAAATAAAATAGAGCTTGCGGTGTAGCTCAGTGGTAGGATGCCCCTGAGTTTGGTCCTTTGTACTGAAACAAACACACACACACACACACACACACACACACACACACACACATATGCACTTAGGGAATGGAAAATAAATATTGTGCTTAAATAGCACATTACTATAACTTCAGTATGTCATCCCATATCTGTTAATTTTACCATGCTTATTTTAAATTTAGTTTTACTGTATTTTGTATACAAAGGACAAAAATATTCCCCCAAGTTAGCAACTTCCTAAATGTTCCTTGTGTGTTTCTGAAAGCTACATTTCATTGTTTTTCTTTATAAAAGTATTACTTAGTAAAGTATCATTTAGTTGGGACTAAACACCACCTTAGTGCAACTGAAGAAATACCTTACCAGCTTTCCTCCAAATGATCATGGCCAGTTGGCTCTCTGTGTCCTCTGGTTCCACATATGAAGATTCAGTAATTGTGGATTGAAATACTGGGGAAGGTAGTGGAGGGAAGAAAGAAATTCCAGGAAGTTAAAAAAAAACAAAACTAGCATTTTCTGCAAGGTGAGTACGGTGCTGAATCCACCTGAATGAACATTGTTTATCTCACAGCTTGTTCATATACTATGCAGGTGGGCCTGTGATAGCTTTGTCTGTAATGAACATGCAAGGACTTTTTATTCTTGTCATTACCATTCTCTGAACAATAAAGTATAACAACTGTTTGCATAGCATTTACATTGTATTAGGGATCACAAATAATCAGGAGATGACTTAGAGTATATGGGAGGATGTGTGCAGGCTATGCAAACACCACAGCATTATATGGAAGGGACTCGAGCATCTGTGGATTTGGGTATTGATAGGGGTTCTGGAACCAATCTGCTATGGATGTGGAGGGACAACTGTATTTCAGTAAAGATCCATTTTAACTATGTTTGAAAATCACCTAGCTTCATATTTTCTCACATTTTATCTGAGAAGTGCACAGTGTTTATTTGTAAAATGGAAATGAATTTTAATATTGCACTTCTTACTGCTGGGGGGTGTAGAGTTGACTTCATATCATTAAATGCATGGATGAATTAGTGTATTTATTTGCATGTATGATATATCTGTATTTCAAAGCAAACATTTCAAAGGATCACCAAAATATGTATGTAAAGTTTGTATTTGCCTTCTAGTGATGCTCATAGAGAGGGTATGCACTACACAGATCTGGTTTTTATATGAAAAAATTGGACGATTTGGAACTCTATTACCCAATTTTCATGGGCACAGATGTAGGCAGACTTATATATGCAAATTTTGCAAATGTTTATGACATAATTTTGAAGTCTGACAATAAATAGGTAAGACCAAATTCTACCCACAGGTGACTTAATATTCGTCAAAACACTGCCTTTGCGCTTCCCTATTTACAGCACAGAGCCAAGACACACAGGGCCAATCATTTTATAATGTGGGTGCTTTACAGTAAGTAGTCTGAGATGGAGCACATATTGGAAATAGTGCCAGGGGGTTAGTCAGCCAGTCTGGTTATCCATGAATGTAAACTCCTTTAATTAAACACAACATGGTCTCATTTTTCTCTTACACTTTCTTCTGTATTTTAGTTCTTTTTATTTTTTATCACGAGTAGATTTTAATCATGATTTAAACATACGACTGCCTGGTTTCACTTTGATATATGTGTATCTGATCCCCATGGAAGTTAATAGGGGTTATGAATACATACAGAAGGGAGAATGCACCCACAGCCTTCAAAACAAATTTAGAACAATTTAAAATGCCCCCAAGTTAAAAAGAGCTAGTTTAAGGGGTCAATAAGAGGGTAAATATATGTTTTAAAGATTATTTTTGTGAAAACTCTTGTGGCTTTAAGGCCCAAGGGAGGAATAGATGAGTGTGAACAGATAACAAAGGGTAAACTAACAATTATGCCTAGGGTAAGAGTGTAAATTATGGTTTACCTTGAAAAAGCATGTGCATCAAAACATTTTTTTTAATGAACACTATTTATATTTCTGAGAGCCACAGAACCATTGTGTATCCCTCAGCATGTCCTTGGGAGATGTGCCTTTCCTACAAGTCAGCCTTATGTGGGTGACCCAAAGATGCATTGATCACTTGGTTTCCAGCACCCAATGTTTGAGTGATCAACTAAGCTATCATCATGCCCTTGTACAGATGGGGAAACTGAGAGTTAGCAGGGGTTAGAAACTTTCCGCAAATATTTGAGTGGTAGAACATGGATTGGATTTTATGAGGAATCCTTCTGTTGTATACCCAGGAGACATGGATTACACTTACTGCCATGTTCCATGCCTACCTCCCCATCCTTCCCTTTATGCTTTTCTTTTTCTTTTTTTTTTTATAATTGCTGTTGTTAGTCATTATCAAGGTGCCAGGAAAATACCTGCTTAGAATCTCAGTCTTGAGTACTATACTATGCTATATGTGTGTGTGTGTGTGTGTGTGTGTGTGTGTGTGTGTGTGTGTGTGTTGGCAATTTCTCCTTCATCAGCAAATATTAATTAGATCGGTGAAACCAAATATAAATCTTCACCCACACCCCAAGGCAACATAATATAAATAACCTAACGCCAATACCAGTCATGACATCTACTACAGACCACCTGTGTGATTAGGCATTTTGTAGTATAAAATTATGGAACTACAGTAATAAAACTTCGTTTCTAAAACAGTGCTTGCAACTCTGGCTGCTCACTGGAACAATCTGGAGAGCTTTTGAAAAACAGAGATGCTAGAGATACCCACTCTCCCCCAAGAGTCTAATTTAATTGTTTTAGGATAAAGATCAGGTGTCAGTATTTTTACACATTTCTCAGGAGAATCCACTGTAATACTTTCCATTTTACAACACTGAACTTTCCTGAACTTCTCAAGAAAATATCCCCATTTTTGCATTTCTAAAATCTAAAATTGAGATAGCATACACTAGCCTGTTTGTTTCACACAACTCTGAAGATTAGCTGGAGAAATGATTTTAAAATTTGTGAAAACTATGACATACTATATAAACAGGATACATGATGATGATGGTGGTTAAATTAGCTTTCTTATAATTTAAAGGAGTAAAATTGGAGAGAAACCTTATGGGAAAATGTTTTTTCCCTATCTCCAGTTTCCTTGATCTTCCACATTGGTTTCTTGAAAAGTTTTTGTATTTACTTCAGTATACATTCTGTACTTGTCTGCATAATGTTTGCAAACTGACTTTTGTCAACTCAATGGTTAAGAACAGATAAGCGAAGTGATGATTTGTGTGTTTCTGTAAGCACTGTAAACATGTGTCCACAAGTTTGTCCATACAGATACCTGAGAAAACTCTTGATAGATTTAAAGAATGGACAGTGAAAAATAGCACTAAAAAGGTGATTGGCCAAAGCAAGTCACAGTTTATTTTTTCTTCCAAAAAAATACTCTTTTAAGGGATAAATATGTGCCAGGCCTCCTGCCAGGAGGTAGAAATAGATGACATTGTCAACACCCTCAAAGAATGCATAAGCAATGACAAGCAAGTGAATTGATGCTTCTAATACAGAGTCATGAATGCTGCAGTTGAAGATTTTTCAGCATTCTGAGGAAGTCTGTAGGACAGAAGTGGAAGGCATGGGGATGTGGTCAGGTTAGGCATCCGAGAAGATATAAAGTATGAATGAACTGAATCTTGAGAGACATAGGAAGTAGGTCAGGAGGAGGAAGGGGATGGGTCTCCCAGGCAGAGAAAGAAATGCAAGAGGAGAAGTGAGAGAATATGGCTCATCCAAGAAAGTGTGTGAAGTTCATATAACTGCATGTGAGAGTA
>PVLC010018652.1:0-31752 GCA_004027655.1 Graphiurus murinus
AAAAAAAAAAAAAAAAAAAAAAAAAAAGAGTGGCCTGGGAGCAGGGTGTGGTGGGGCACGCTTGTAATCCCAGCATTCGGGAGGCTGAGACCGGAGGATCCGGGTTCGCGGCCAGCCTCAGCTACCTAGTGAGGTACTCCGCAACTTAGTGAGACTCGGTTTCAAAATAAAGAATAAAAAATAGGGCTGGGGGTGTAGCTCGGAGGTAGAATGCCCCTGAGTTCAATCCCCAGTACCAAAAAAAAAAAAAAAAAAAAGAGTGGCCTGGGGACAGATCTGGAGGTGAGGGGTAGGGTTGGTGTCAAGTCATCATGGTGGGAAGGCTAGGGTTAATGACACCGGGTTTCTTTGACTACGGAGCTGGGGTTGGGTGGGCTTGTGGCTGAGGATGGGCTGAGGCTGGTCCCAGTGGGCATGGGGACAGGGCTGGGTTAAAGTGACTGTGGCCACTCACGGTGCCCCTTTCTCCCCTCTGCGGCAGCAGCCAGGGCGTCCCTTGCGTCTCATGCAATAGAAGGCGGCGACTACGAGGAGCAGGAGGCCCACGCTGACAGCCACGGCCATGACAGCCACCCCGGCCTGGGCGGTCTGGGGCGCCACTGCAAGGACAGGACCCAGAGAGGAGGGCTCAGCTCAGCCCTCGGGGCTCAGTCGACTCCACATCAGCTTCTTTTAATCCCCAGGGTCACTCACCAGTGCCAAAGTGGAAGACGTGACTGATTTTCCCCTGGGAGTTGGCAGCCTCGCATGACACGCCCTCTCGGCCCAAGGTGCTGGTCACTTTCAGGGTCAGGGAGCTGCTCACCCAGCCCTGGCTCCCGGGGACTGGTTCTGCAGGCTGTGGAGGCTGGGGTCAGGCCCGGGCCCCTGGGGACTGAGGGCCAGGGGGGGCGAAGGCACAGGTGAAGGACCCGGTCTCCTAGGGGTACTGGGGGACAGGATGTTTGGGGAGGGTTGGGGGTGGAGAGGAATGTCTCTTACGCTGCCCCCTAGCTGGCTCCAGGTGAGCTGGGGCTCCGGGTGGCCACGGGCAGAACAGATCAGCTTGACCTCATCGCCTTCTGTCCAGCCGCCCTCTGCTTTGGGCTCCATCTCCTCCGCCCTTAGCTCTGGTGACCCTGTGGATGATGGGGATGAGAATAAAGAGAGCCAGAGAGCCAGATGTGCTGGCACACACCCAGTACTTGGGAGGCTGAGATAGAAGGATTGCAGGCTCGAGGCCAGCCTCAGAAATTTAGCAAGAACCCCCAGTACTTTAGTGAAACCCTGTTTCAAAATAAAGTAAGGTTGGGGGTATAGCTCAGAGGTAGAATACCCCTAGGTTCAATCCCCAGTACCAGAGAGAGAGGAGACGGAGAGGGAGGGGGGGAGGAAAAGAGAGAGAGAGACACCCAGAATAGTGGGCGGGGCCCCCACCTGCCAGTCCCCATGCAAGCCTGTCCCCCAAACCTTGGACCAGCAGCCTGAAGCTCTGGGTGCGGCTGAGAAGGGGGACCATGGGCACGGAGGCCTCGCAAACGTAGGTGCCAGTGGAATCGAAGGTAAAGGAGCTGAGCTGCAGCGTGGGGCCATCCCCCAGGGGTACTGAGTCCTGGGGAGGGAAGAGGAAGAGGAAGGCAAGCAGGGCCTGGGTGAGACGGGGCGAGGAGGGGACACAAGAGAGGGTCTCAGGACAGGGTGGGGGTCTTTTCCTTCATACCTTGGTCCAGTGCAGGGTGGGCGCTGGCAGGCCCTGTGCAGAGCAGTTCACGGCCCTGCGGCTGCTGTTCAGGTGCACGGAGAGCTCTTCCCCTACACTGAGCTCCAGCGGGTCCAGGTCTGGAGGAGGGTACAGGGCTGTCATTTTCCCCAGCCCCTAGCCCACTCGCTAGGGCCGTCGGGTGCAGATATTAGTCAGTGAGAGCCTCAAGGGCCCTCCCCTTCCCCTGCTTTTGTGCCATCTCTGCTCTCCACCTGCACCCTCTCGCCAAACTCTAGGGGTCCAGAATATACGCCAAACTGAACTACTTTTCTCCAAGCTGGCATTTGAGCCCAAGGTTAACAGATAATTTTGGGGATCGAGGTGTTTCTGTGACCTTCCTCCTTAACTGGGGGCATTCTGAGCTATACACTAGCCCTATTTTTTTGAGTTACTGGGGGGATTGAACCAAGGAGCATTCTAACTCTGAGCTACACTCCTAGCCCTATTTTTTATTCCTTTTTTTTTTTTTTTTTTTTTGTGATACTAGGGATTGAACCCAGGGACATTCTACCTCCAGGTTAGGCCCCTAGTCCTAGTTTGTATTTTTTATTTTGAAATAGGGTCTCACTAAGTTGTGGAGGGCCTCACTAAGTAGCTGAGGCTGGCCTCGAGCCCGGATTCTCCTGTTTCAGCCTCTCAAGTACTGGGATTACAAGTGTGCGCCACCATGCCCAGCTTATTCCTTGTTTGGAAACAGGGTCTCACTAAGTTGCAAAGGGCCTCACTAAGTAGCTGAGGCTGTCCTCGAACCTGCAAACCTCCTGTCTCAGCCTCCCAAATACTGGGATTACAAACTTGTGCCACCATACCCAGCTTTTTTTTTTGGTACTGGATATTGAACCCTGGGGCATTTTACCTCCAGTCCTTTTTACTTTCTATTTTGAAACAGGGTCTCACTAATTGCTGAGACTCTGTCTCCGTAAATTGCTGAGGTTGGTCTTAAGCCTGAGATCCTCCTATCTCAGCCTCCCAAGTCCTGGGGTTACAGGTGTGTGCTACCACACCCAGCCCTGTGTCTTACTCACATGTCCCTTTCTCACGGATGCCTCCCCAAACCCCCTATTATGGATACCCAGATCTCCCAACACTGAAGAATTTATTCCCCAGCTGCTGAGAAGGAGAGCAGCTGTCAGCTGTCAGCGCTCACTGGGAACTGCCTTGGCTGGCTGCAGAGAGCCCCTCACCCAAGGTCGTGCCCCTTCCCTGGGCAACACACATCCAATTACTGGTTTCCCTGGTTGCTGTGGGGGGTAATGGCCCCACCTCTCAGTCCCAACTGGGGACAACTGTGAAGGCCAAACGGGCATCTAATGCCCTGCAGCGCCAAGCAAGGCCTTCTTCGTTTGTGTTGGTGATCAAACTCAGGGACAGTCTACCTCCAAGCTACCTCTTGCTAAGTTGCTGAGGCTGGCCTCAAATCTGCAATCCTCCTGTCTCAGCCTCCCAAGTACTGGGATACTAGGCACATGCCACTGTGCCCGGCTCAAGTAAGGCCTTCTTTAGGCTACAGCCAGAATTCTTCCCCTGCCTAATTTTGCTTCTTCACTGACCCAAGAGGTGGGTTCCCAGGGACTTTCTACCCACAGATCTCCACCTCAGAATCCATTTCCCCTTCTATTTTCAGGGGATACAGACCAAGGCACTGACCATTAAAATAAAATGCTAAAAGTCCGGCGTGGTGGTGTACACTTGTAATCCTAATACTTGGGAGACTGAGACAGGAGGATGGCAGGTCCGGTGCCAGTCTCAGGACCTTAGTGAAGCACTCTACAACTTAGACCCTATTTCAAAGTAAAGAATAAAATAGGGCTGGGAGTGTAGCTTGGAGGTAGAATGCCCCTAGGTTCCATCCCAGTACCACACACACACACACACAAAAAAAAAAGAAGATAAAACAAAATAATTCTCTAAGAAGCTGGGTGCAGTGGCACACTGCAATCACACCTGTGATCCCAGTACTTGGGAGGCTGAGACAGGAGGAGGATCACAAGTTTCAGGTCAGCCTCAGCAATGCAGCCAGACTTTCAGCAACCTAGCAAGACCCTGCTTCAAAATAGAAATGAAATAGGGCTGGGGAGGTAGCTCAGAGGTAGAATGCCCCTGGGTTTTATCCCCAGTACTGCAAAACAAACAAAACAAAATAACTAGGAGGTAGAATGCCCCGGGATTCGATCTCCAGTACCATTAATACACACACACACACACACACACACACACACACACACACACACAAAAACAAAAGAACAACCCACTAATTCAAACACCTCCTGGACAGTTCTTTCTATCCTATCAGTGTTATGGCCTATAGATACAATGAGGGCTACTGGAAGTGTCTCCTTTAGCATTGACCATCTGCCTCCCTTACTACAGTGGGAGGTAATGGTGTGTTTGGTTCACAGAGTCCACAGAAGTGTCCCCAATATCTGCAGGGTGGACCTCAAGAAGAGATAGTAGGGAGTGCCCAGGGGGAACAAAGACTTTGCCCTGCAAAATAAACTGCGAGGGCTTCTTGGAAATCTCAGATCCAAGAGATTGGTTAGAAATCAATGCCTATTACCCCAATACTTAGGAGGCTCAGACAGGAGGATCGCAGGCTCAAGGCCAGCCTCAGCAGCTAAGGAGACCCTCAGCAATTTAATGAGACACTGTTTAAAAACAAACAAACAAACAAAAACAGCCGGTTATGGTGGCGCATGCTTGTAATCCCAGTACTTGGGAGGCTGAGACAGGAGGATCGCAGGTTCGCAGCCAGCCTCAGCTTAGTGAGCCTCTCTGTAACTTAGTGAGACCCTATTTCAAAATAAAAAGGACTGGGTGTATCCTGACTGGGGGGAATATTAACTGATAGTGAAGCTGGCCAGATGGGCCATCAGGGCTGTTGAGTGGGATCCAGACTTTCTACCCAAAGCACCAGGGAGCCATAGCAGGTTCTAAGGTGTGTGGGTGTGCATGTGTGTGCGTGCGCGTGTGTGTGTGCACGCACGCATGCATGTGCTCTTGAAAGAGCTCTCTAGTGATCTTGTGTAGGGTAGATTAGAGGAGGTGGGGCAGGGGCCCAGGGGGGATCATAGAAATGAAGAGCCAGGGATGGAGGCAGTGGTTTGAGGGCCCTCCTGGTCCCCCCGATCCCAGGGCTCTCACAGGCCACGTGCAGCTCCAGGCTCTTGGTGAGCTGCACGTCCTCAGCAGCGTCATAGTCTTCAACTCTGCAGCTGTAGGTCCCGCTCTGGCTCCGTTGCACCCGTGCCAGGGTCAAGTTCCCTTCGAGGTTGGTACTTAGCACTTTCTCCTGCTTGTCCTGGGTGACCAGATGAGGAGCTAGGCTCAGGAGCCACCCTGACCCATTGGGGCCTGGGGGGCTCCAGGTTAGCACCACGGCAGGCCAGAGCCCATTTAAGTCGGGGGTCGCCCAGGATGGGTATTACGCTCAGTCAGGACACACTAAAGGCAGGGTCAGGGCCTCTTTGCTCGTGGTCACCATGCCAGGTGCCTTGCTACCCCGACCCCCACCCCCACGCCCAGGTCAAAATGAGAACCTGGGGGCTGGGTAGCTCTGTGGTAGAGCACTTGCCAAGCAAGGTCCTGGGTTCCATCGCCAGCACCACAAAAAATAAAATTAAATTAAAAAAGTAAAAAGGAAGTTTGTGTAAGTAAGCATGTCACAGACTGGGTGAGGGGCTCCAAAGGTACTATGTGGCAGGTCACCTGAAGGCGGAAAAACGTGTACTCAGGGCTGGGGCTGCCGTCCCCCTGGCAGAGCAGCTGGACCGTGTCACCCTCGCGCACCCAGCCCTCTGTGGTAGCCGGGCTGTCCACCCAGAACTGCACATGCTCCGTGGGATCTAGGGGAAGACAAGAAAGGGGAGAGAGCGAGGCTAGAGGCTGGATGAAGGCAGAGTCACCCTGCATCAGGGGGCACTGTGGGTGGTCCAAGGTAACAGGAGTTTTATATATATATGTGCATGTATGTTTTTGTGGTACTGGGGGTTGAACCCAGGAGCATTCTATCTCTGAGCTAGCTCCAGATCTTTAAAAAAAAATTTTTTTTTTTGGTACTGGGGATTGAACTCAGGGGCATTCTACCTCCGAGCTATACCCCCAGCCCTATTTTTTTTCTTTTTATTCTTTATTTTGAAACAGGGTCTCAATAAGTTGCGGAGGTCCTCACTAGGTAGCTGAGGCTGGCCGTGAACCCGGATCCTCCAGTCTCAACCTCCCAAATGCTGGGATTACAAGCGTGTGTCACCACGCCCAGCTCTTTTTTTAAATTTAAAATTTTTTTTTTTTTTGGTGGTACTGGGGATTGAACCCAGAGGTATTCTACTTTCAAGCTACACCCCCAGCCCGGTTTTATTTCTTATTTGGAAACAGATCTTACTAGGTTGATGAGAGTCTCACTACTTGCTGAGGCTGTCCTTGAACCTGCAATCCTCCTATCTCAGCCTCCCAAGTACTGGGATTATAAGCATGGGCCACCATGCCCAGCCAGACCTTTAAAAAAAAAAAAAATTCTGAAACAGAGACAGGTATGGTGGTGCATGCTTATAATCCCATTACTTGGGAGGCTGAGACTTGAGAATCTAGGTTTTCGGCCAGCCTCAGCTATATAGTGAAGCCCTCCACAATTTAGTAAGACCCTGTTTCAAAATAAAGAATCAAAATAGGGCTGGGGGTGTAGCTCAGAGATAGAATTCCTCTTGAGATCAACCCCCAGTACCACAAAAAATAATAACAATAATGATAATAGGGCTAGGGGTGTAGCTCAGAGGTAGAATGCCCCTGGGTTCCATCTCTAGTACTGCAAAAAAAGAAAAAAAAAAAATCTGAAACAGGAAAACAGGATCTTGGTAAGTTGCTGAGAGTCTCACTAAGTAGCAGAGGCTGTCCTCAAACCTATGGTCCTCCTGTCTTAGCCTGCTAGGTCATATTTTTAAGGCTCAGGTTCACACTTATTCTGAGAGCATGCACCAGAACTCGAGATAAACTGAGGGTCCAGGTTAAGGGTCAGAGGTCAATGAGGGTGACAGGTCAGTGTGAGATTTTGGGGTTATCATACAGGGACTCAATTCAGGGTGAGAGGGTGGAGTGGTCCATAGGGTTTGGATTGCCATGCAGGGGTCAGAGTCAGGATGTGCTAGCATTTGCTGTCAGAAGCCAGAGGTCAGCAGCTGACCCAGCCCACACTGGGGCTGGAGGTAGGGGTGGAGGGCCAGAGGGGGGTGTGAGCCAGGGTTGGGCCTTGGTGAGGTGCGGGTTGGGGCGCTTCTGCTCACAGTGCAGGGTAAGGCTGAATTCTGGGCTGTCCAGGCGGCCGTGCTGGCCCGAGGGCAGGCTGTAGTGAGCACTGCAGTGGAAACTGGCATCCCGGTCCGCCTTGTGGAGCCGAAGGTACAGGGTGCTGGTGAGGGACAGCAGGCCTGAGGCCTCCCGGACAGTTCGGCTGGTCATGTAGCCCTCTGGGAGGGAGGAAAGAGGCGGTCAGCAGGCCCCGACCACCACGTACCCCGGCCCAGGTCATGCCAGGCCCCTGCCCCGCTCACCTGGGTTCATTTCCATGGGCACCTCCAGGCGCTGCCCGTTCCGGTACCACGTGATCTGGGGGGCTGGGTTCCCATTCTGGCTGTTGCAGGTGGCAATCTGAGGCAGAAGCAGGCATGAACCTGGGCTTTGGGCCAGGACTCTGAGGTCTTGGGTCCCCTTTGCCCTCAGATTCCTCTCCTTAGACGCAAGAGTCTGGGATCCATCTCCCCAGGAACAGAAGTTATATAGCCCAGTCCCCCACTTCTGGCACTAAGCAGCCCAGATCTACGGTCCCCTCCCGGCTCCCCAGGCCCTGGAGTCAAGCTCGTCCCCCAAAGTACCTCCTGCGGAGTCTCCTCTATCACGGACAGTATCCCTTTGTTGGGGGACACCTCGATGGCCTCTGGTATTGCTATGGGGAAGATGTGCATGTCAGGAGCTCCTTCCGAGGGTCCCTCGCCTGCCTGGTCCCCCACCCAGGAGTCCCTGGGGACACTCACCAAACACGCGGAGACTCGCAGTGGCCTCCGTGGTGCCCGCTGCCCCAGCCCTCACCACGCACACATAGTCCCGCTCGTCTCCAACCTGGGCCTTGGTCAGCACCAGGCGTCCCCTGGAGTCCAGCTGGTATGGGGGGCTGCGGCCCCGAGAGTCGTGCACCTTGCCCGGGAGCTCCGAGCCGTGCGGTTCTGCAGAGGCCAGGTGGTGGCGGGCCCCCGAGCGGTCAGTCTGCAGGTGGGCACAAGGGAAGGTCTCAGCTCCCCGGGTCCTTTCCTTCTGCTGCCTGTCTCATCCCTCCCTCTCTCCTTGTTGTCTCTACGTTCTAGTTCTTTTTTTTTAGTACTGGGGATTGTATCCAGGGGCATTCTACTACTGAGCAAACACCTCCAGTACTTTTAATTTCTATTATTATCAGTGTGTGTGTGTGTGTGTGTGTGTGTGTGTGTGTGTGTGTGTGTGTGGTGCCTGGCTGCCTGGCTTCTTTTTTTATTTGTTAACAGGGTCTTGTTAAGTTGCTGAGGCTGGCTTCGAACCTGTGATCCTCCTGTCTCAGCCTCCAAGTACTGGGATTACAGACATGCACTACCATGCGCTCAGCTATTCTCCATGTCCCTATCTCTCCTCCTCTGTCAGTCTCTTGCCCCTCCTGCCCTGACTCAATTCTTCTCCTTCTCGTCTCCAGTCTCTGGCTTTCAGGGTGTCTCTCACTGTGTGGTTCCTCTCTCAGGAGCCAGTGTCCCACAGGACAACTTTTCCCGGCTCAGATACCTGGGACTGTGGAGAGTGCCTTCCCCTCACTGGGCCTTAACTTTCCCGTCTGTAAAATAGAAAGACAGAGCCAGAGCCAGGCATGGTGGTGCACACCTGTAATCCCAGTACTTGAGAGGCTGAGATAGGAGGATCACAGGTTCAAGGATAGCCTCAGTGAGAAGTGAGACTCTCATCAACCTAGCAAGACCCTGTTTCAAAATAAAAGTAAAAAATAGGACTGGGAGTATAGCTTGGAGGTAGAATGCCCCTGAAGGTTCAATCCCCAGTACCATTTTAAAAAAAAAGAAAGAAAAGAAAGACAGAGCCCAGGCCTGTAATCCCTGTACTTGGGAGTCTGAAACAGGAGAATCGCAGGTTTGAGGCTGGACTTGGCAACTTATTGAGGCTCTCAGTAACTTAGTGAGACCCTGTTTCCAGATAAAAAAATAAAGAGGAGCTGGGTACTGTAATCCCAGTAGTTGGGAGGCTAAGACAGGAGGATCGCAGGTTCGAAGACAGCCTGAGCAAGTAGTGAGACTCTCATCAACCTAGCGAGACCCTGTTAAAAAATAAAATAGGGCTAGGGGTGTATTTTGGAGGTAGAATGCCCCTGGGTTCAATTCCCAGTAACACACACACATACAAAAAAAAAAAAAAAAAAGAGGACTGAGGGTGTAGCTCAGAGGTAGTGTCCCTGAGTTCAATTCCAAGTACCTAAAATAAAATAAAATGGTCTGGGATTGTAACTCAGTTCAATCCCCAGCACTCCCCCCCCCCCCCCCCAAAAAAAAAAAAGAAAAGAAAAGGAACACACAGTTTGGTAGATCTCTCCTGGTCTCTCAGGCTCAGAGGAGGGCATGAATGTGGGCAGCCCTGATGTAACCCCGGCACCTCTCTGCCTTCCCACCTGGACCCCTAGACCCCAGCCAAAGCACTCACAAGGAACCACTCCAGCACAAAGTGGCCTGGGTTGTCCAAGGGGGCGCAGTCCAGGGTGACGAGCTCTCCCTGCATCACCTCTACTAGCGGGGGCACTGACACACGCACCTCAGCCTGGGCACCTGTGGGACAGCAGCGGAGCTCCACACAGCCACCAAGGAGGGCCTCCAGGCCCAGCCCTCCTCCCCCAGACCCAGAGGTCCAGGCCCAGCCCTCCTCCCCCAGACCCAGAGGTCCAGGCCCAGCCCTCCTCCCCCAGACCCAGAGGTCCAGGCCCAGCCCTCCTCCCCCAGACCCAGGGGTCCAGGCCCAGCCCTCCTCCTCTAGCCCCAGGGGTCCAGGCCCCAGTGCTCCTCCCCCAGACCCAGGGGTCCAGACCTCAGTGGTCCTCCTTCAGACTCAGCTCCTATTTCCCTCCATCTCTCATGTCTTAGACCCTACAGGTGTCTCTCTCCATCTCTCCCCTCACTTGCAGATAAGGGCTGTCCCTCCCACCTCTGCCCATTACCAGGCTGCATGGGACCCCGGTGGCCTTCGTTCAGTGCTCCTAAGGTAAGACTTTTCTGCCAGCTTTTCTCCCATTAGAGCAAACATCCCTAGAGGGCAGGGCCAGGCCTGGCTCATCCCTCTGCCTCTAGCACCCTGCGCAGGGCCTGGCCCAATGATGTATTAGAAATGTCTCTCCAGCTTGGTCTCCACCTCCTCCTGTGTGGCTTTTCGCTGTCTCCCTCAGCCTCCATCTCTCTCAGCTCTGGGGCTCTTCTGTTCTCCCATGCATGGGGCGCTGGGGTGTGGGCTGCCTCTGGGCCCACAACTGAGGGCTGAGGCAGGACGGGTGTGTGTGGGGGTGGCGAGGGGGACAGGGCTGGGCAGGTTTCAGGAATGTGGGAGGGGCAGGCTGGCTGAGACCTGCCCGGCCTGGCGCCAGAGCCCCCTACCTGCCCCTTGGCCCCCCTGTCTCTTTACTAGAAGATCGGAGAGGGTAAGGTGAGTCACCTCAGTGGGGAGAGGGACAGGCTGGGATATTGGGTCCTGAGGGGGAGGCAGCTAGGGGCCTGGACCCTGGGTCCTGGGGACAAGGGTTTGAGGCCCTGGACTTCCAGGGCCTGGGGACACAGAAGCTGGGTCCTGGCCTCCTATTTGGGTTTTGGCAGATGGAGCAGCTCCTGCTGGGAAAACACCACGCTCTTTACCCTCTGGGCTGGCATCCTGGCACGGCTCTCAGTTCTTAGAACCTCTCTTCTCTTCCCCGCCCAGCCTGGCCCAGGCCTACCCCTGGGGACCCACTATTTACCATGCTTGTGGCAGGGGCCTAGATTCCCAGGCCCCCACCTCTGGCCCTGGCCTGTCCCAGGGGACCGGACTTGGGGCCAGGCTGGTGCCAGGGGCTGGGTCTAAGCTGCAGAGATATCCTCTCCCCCCCAATCTCTTTCATATCTCCCTTCTCCTGTCCCCACGCCCTCAGGGCCTCCTCCCCTCCTGCAGCCATGCAGGTGTGTGGATTTATCTGGGGCCCCAGGAAGGGGTGGCTGTCAGTCGGCAACACTTTGTTCCCTGTCACTGCTCGGGGCTGCTCCTCCCGGCCCTTTCTGAGGTAGGCGGGTTCTTTACAGAGAGCATGGACTCTTAAATTTAGAGTTAGGTTGGGGAAACCCTCAAATTCTATCAATCACTGGCTTAGCTATAGAGTCCCTAACTTATCTCAGGGGTGCCCAATCCCCTCAAAACTTGAAAACCTTTGAGGAAACATTTTTGGGGTTTTGGTCTTCTTTGTCCTGGGGGAAGCTACTCTAGCCACCGGGGGACTGGAGTTTGGGGTCTAAGGGAGCAGTGGGGGAAGGGTCCAGATTCCAGGGACCCGAGGGAATGGGGGACACATGGCCCAGGCTCCAGGGTCCTGGGTGGGGAAGGAAAGGACAGTTTCTCAGGTCGCCTCTGGTCCAAAGCTGTGGTATCTCCAGCTCTGCTGCCTGTCCCCGGGTCTCTACCTGGGAGGGGTACTTCCCACTGACCCCATGTCTCCTCCTCCCCGGGGTCCCCAGATTCTTCTTCTCCTGGGGTCCCCAGCCATTGCTTCCTGGGGAGAGTGAGAACCCCTTCCCCTAGCCTTCCCCGGGTGCCCAGGGGCCGCCCCCATCCCGCCGGCTCTCCACCGGGGCCATACCTGGGTGCGCCGCCAGCACCAGCGCGAGCCACAGCAGGCGCCGGGCCGAGCGCGCCGTGGCGTCAGGGGGTTCCATGTTCGCGGCGGCGGCGGCGGTGGCGGCAGCAACTGAGCCGGGCAGAGGCTGCGGGCGGCGGGCGGATCGCGGAGGCCCCGCCCCGCCCCGGCCCCGCCCCTCGCCCCCCCCAGCCCCCGGGCGCGGGGCCAGGACCTCCCACTGCCCGGAGCGGACCTCCCACCACCCCGAAAGACCCGCCACCGCGCGGCGGCCGCCGGGCTCCGTCCACCCCGCTTCGGCTGACCAGTGCCCGCGGCCGGAGCCCTGGCCAACCGGTCCGGCCGGTGTCCGGGCTGGAATCCTAGTGGACACTCACGAACACCCTTCCTTCATTCAGATCTGGGGCCTTGGCGACTCAGTCCCACCGGGGCAAGTAGCCAGCGGCGCTTGTGTCCTGGATTTTACAACCAGCAGCCCTCCTTGGCCTCTGCCAGGGTAACGAGTGACCCTCGGCATCATAAGTGGCCCGGGCAGCTTCTCCTGGTCTACCCGCCATGCCTTCTACTGTGGCCTGTGCTCTGGGCTGTGCCCCTCATCTGAGCGACCGGTGGCCTGCAACTGACCAGTTCAACCTCTTATCTCTGGTGGTCTTCAAATCCCAGTTCTGCCTAGGCCCGGGCAGGATGAGGTAGGGGTGCGGTGCGGTGCCCTCCTTGCTCTCCTCCTAAAGCCCTCCCTGGCTTCCCCCCATCCAGGGAATCCCAGGAATGTCACCCCCCTTCCTCCTTCCTGCTCTCCCCCCCATTCCCTCCCTACCTTGGGGGAGGGGCGGAGAATGAGGCTGGCAGGGGCAGGTGAGTGGAGGAGGGGCAGAGGCCAGGGCACCTGGAGAAGGAGGAAGAGCGGGGCCACTGATGGGAAAAGAGGGTCACAGGTCAGACTGCTCAAGGCTCCTTCCTATAAGCCAGGTCACACTGGGACAAGATTCCTAGATGGCTGGTTGGAAGTGGGGGGAGGGTTGGCACTGGTTAGCTGGGAGAAGAGAGCCCAAGCTACTGGTCAGAATGAGGAGTCATTGGTCATGCTGGGAGAGATTCCTTGGGTCTCTGATCTGCCTTGCGGAGGGTCACCGGTAAGACAAGGGGCCATGGAGACTCGGATCCAACTCAAGGGAAGGCTAAGATTTCAGGTCAGCCTGAGAGTGAGTGGCCAGACTGGTCAAAGCTACTTTATCCATTTGTCATACAGGAGAGCAGTTGTTACACTGGAGAAGGTGACCTTTGATTGTGAGCTGCACTATCCCCTCCCCCAGGAAGCTCTCCCTGAGGTTCCCCCTCCATTCTCCCCAACTCCCTGGGACCCCTAGCCACACAGTCTGGGTAGTCCCTTTCTGAGGGTGGATCTGACTCCCCCACTGGACTATGAACCCCTGTGGGGGGTCAGGGCAGGTGCTCAGGGAAGTCTGCAAGATGCAAATTCAGAGGTACAGGGGCTTACATGTAAATTCTACCCGGACTGGCCACAGGACACAAACAACACAAACTCACTCGTGGACAGACAGCCCCAGGTGTTCCCTGGGACAAGTTCACACACCTTGAGCCCAGAAGCCCACTCCCTGGCTCCTTATCCCTGGCCTGTGCACCTGCTTACCTGGGCTAGAGCCTGGTAGGTGCCTTCTCACCAACTGTCCCCTTTCCAGCTTCAAAAACACTGCCAGCCCAGGTGGTAGGTGAGGGAGAAGGACAATATGGAATGTGTAAGGAAGAGGGAAGTCATGCCAGGCAGGGTGGTACATGCCTTTCATTCCAGTACTTAGGAGGCTGACACAGGAGGATTGCAGGTTCAAGGCCAGCCTCAACAACTTAGTGAGACCCTTAGCAACTTCTCTTCCTATCAGTGGCCCTATTTCGCCCTTGTAATCCCAGTACTTGGGAGGCTGAGATCGGAGAATCTGGGTTCACGGCCAGCCTCAGCTACTTAGTGAGACCCTGTTTCAAAATAAAAGAATAAAAAATAGGGCTGGGAGTCTGGTTCAGAGGTAGAATGCCCCTGGGTTCCATTCCCAGTACCAATAAATAAATAAATAAATAAATAAATAAATAAATAAATAGCTGGGGGGTTTAGCTCAGAGTTAGAATCCCTAGTATCAAAATCAATAGATAAAAAAGAAAAAGGGAAGTCACGAATCTCAGCCTTGGCCCCACACAGACTTGCAGAAACTAGTATTGTAATGTTACCTGCCTCTGTCATCTACAATTTAGTCTTCCAAAACATCCAGAAGCACCCCGTTAAAATGTGAGTCATCCTGGTGTCAATGTTCTGCTCAAAGTCCCTTTGTGGCTCCTGTCTTACTCATAGTGAAAGCGTAAGGCTGTAGCTGGGCACTGTGGTGCACACCTGAAATCCCTGTGATAGGGAGGCTCAGACAGGACGACTGCAGGTTCGAGGCCAGCCTCAGCAACTTAGTGAGACCCTGTTTCAAAATAAAGATAAAGGAAAAAAGGTTAGGGATGTGGCTCAAAGGTAGAATGCTCCTGAGTTCATCCTCAGTACCAAAAAAAAAAAAAAAAAAAAAAAAAAAAAAAGAGAAAAAGTTCTCTCCATAGCTCGTGGGGTCCTGGATCGGGCCCTCAGTATCTCCCTGAACCCATCTACTGCTCACTCCCCCTCATGAGCTCCACTAATGTCACGCTGGTCTCTTTGCTGCCATGCTGTTCCTTAACACACCAGATACGTACGTTTCAGCCACAGGAGCCTGCACCTGCTCTTCCCTCTGCCGGAACATTCCTCCCTGCATGGCTTCCTCCCTCGCTTGCTTCCACTCTCCCCCAGCTGGCCTCCTTAGTGTTCCTCCGCCCTCCCCTCTCCAAGGCAACTCCTGCTCTCCCAGCCACTCCTTGTTCTCCTTCTCTTACTACATTTTTCCTCCTTAGCATTTATCGCTACCAGATCCATTGTGTTTATTTATTTATTTTTTAATTGTTTGGCCCAGAATCTAAGGGAACAGGAACTCTCTCTGGTTCAGGAGTTTATCTCCAGTGCCTAGGACAGTGCTTGGCATGAGATGAGTAAATATTTGTGGACGGAATGAAATAATTTTCCAATTCTGTCCTTGCTGTCTCCTGCACACAGACGTACAGTCATGCGTCACTTAAGGATGGAAACGTGTTCCGAGGAAGGTGTTGTTCTGCCATGTGTCATTGGCTGAGCATCACAGAGTGACTTACACAAACTATGACAGCTCTGATGTCACCAGGTGGTACGATCTTGTGGGACCATGGTTGCATCTGTGGTCCACGGTCCGCTGAAACAATGTTATGTGTCATGGGACTGAATACAGCTGTCCCTTGGTGTTAATGGAGGATTGGATCCAGGACCCTGCCCCCCACCCCGGGATGCTCAAGTCCCTTATATAAAATGGCATATAACTTGTGCACATCCTCCCATATACTTTATTTACTTAGTGGCACTGGGGATTGAACCCAGGGGTGCTCTGCCACTGAGTGACACCCCCAGCACTTTCTATTTTTTATCATTTATTTATTTTGTGGTATTGGGGATTGAACCCAGAGGCATTCTGCCTTCGAGCTACACCCCCAACACAATTTTATTTCTGACTTGGAAACAGTGTCTCACTAGGTTGATGATAGTCTCCCTACTTGCTGAAGCTGTCCTTGAACCTGTAATCCTCCTGTCTCAGTATCCCAAGTACTGGAATTACAGGTGTACGTCACCACACCCAGGTTATTTTTATTTTGAAACCAGGTCTATGTTGATAAGAATCTCACTACTTGCTGAGACAGTCCTTGAACCTTCGATCCTCTTGTCTCAACCTCCCAAGTAATGGGATTACATGTGTGCACCACCATGCCTGGCTCTATTTCTTATTTATTTATTTATTTTGGTACTGGGAATTGAACCCAGGGGCATTCTACCTCTGAGATACACCCCCAGCCCTATTTTTATTCTTTATTTTGAAATAGGGTCTCACTAAGTTGCGGAGGGTCTCACTAAATTGCGAGGCTGGCCTTGAACCTGTGATCCTCCTGCCTCTGCCTCCTCCGTGGTGGGACTATGAGGCATGGACCACCACACCCAGATGCAATCCTTAGCATTTGCAGTATTGATGCCCTCTGTTGAAGCCAACAAGGACAGATGTTTGCTTTCCTGCCTCTGTTAGAGCTGCAGTGACCTCTGCTTGGTCAAACCCTGCCATACTTTCATACCAAGAGTTAATACTGGAGAAGCTGTGACAGCTGGGGTGGATCCTATTTCCCAAAGATGGATGTAACTGATCTCTCATTTCCACATGGTCATCTACAATCTGAGCTCAACACTTTCTATGAAGAGGTGTGTGTGTGGGGGTCTATGTTCCCACCCCTCAAACCCATACAATTTCTTTTTTTGGTACTGGGAATTGAACCCAGAGGCATTCTACCTCTGAGCTACACTCCTAGCCCTATTTTATTTTGGAACGGGGTCTCACTAAGTTGCTGAGGGCCTTGCTAAATTGCTGAGGCTAGCCATGAACCTGTGATCCTCCTGTCTCAGACTCCCAAGTACTGGAATTACAGGCATGTGCTTGCAATTAAAAAATATAGGCGTGGTGGTGCACATCTGTAATCCCAGTACTTGGGAGGCTGAGACAGGAGGATCATGGGTTTGTGGCCAGCCTCAGCAATTTAGCAAAGCCCTCAGCAATGTAGTGAGACCCTTTTTCCAAATAAAAAATAAAATAGGGTTGGGGGTATAGCTCAGAGGTAGAACACCCCTGAGTTCAATCTCCAGTACTACTATACGCACACCCACACATTCTGTTCTGGATCCACAGTTGGTTGAATCCACAGGTGCAGAACCACGGATACAAAGGGCAACCACACTCACCTGAGACAGCCACACTGGGGGAAACCCAAGCTGGCGATTGTGGAGCCTGCACAGGGAGTGTGGAGACTGCAGAGACACCTGCCCAGCTCAGCTGTTCCGCTCCAGGTACCACCTGATTGCACCGTTTGATCACACCCTGTGTCTGCCTGCATCCTGACTGCAGCAGTAACCCAGTGGCCACCATCTGCCGACTGCCTGGGTGGGAGTGATTTGTGAGGAGCCGCAGCTAATGAGAAGAGCAGCCACATCCTGTTTCTGGGGCAGCGATAGGACTGCAGTGTCCTGTGGTCACTGGGGCACCACCGTGTCCTCATCAGACCGGTTCTGTGGTGTGACCATGGCTGGGTGGCCACTGCTGGCCGGCTGCCAGACTTCTTGCTCATTTTTCCAATCCTGGCTCTCCAACTCACTCTTGGGTCTGGGTTTCTGTGAATGACCCCCCCTCCCCAAATATTCCCAACAATTCCTCTTTTTTGTTTTTGGTCCTGGAGATTGAAGCCAGGGGCATTCTACCTCTGAGCTATACCCTAGTCCTTTTTTATTATCATCTTTTTTTTTTTTGGCGGTACTGGGGATTGACCCAGGGGCATTCTCCCTACCTCCGAGCTACACCCCCAGTCTTATTTTTTATTCTTTATTTTGAAACAGGGTCTCACTAAGTTTCAGAGAACCTCACTAAGTAGCTGAGGCTGGCCTCGAATCTGGATCCTCTGGTTTCAGCCTCTCAAGTACTGGCATTACAAGCATGCACCACCATGCCTGGCTGAATATCATCATTTTGAAACTGGGTCTTACTAAGTTACTGAGGGCTTCACTAAATTTCTGAGGCTGGCCTTTAACCTGCAATCTTCCTATCTCAGCCTCCCAAGTACTGGGATTATAGGCATGTGCTACCATGCTTGACTCTAGTAAATTCCCTTTCTGTCCTAGAGGCGACTTCCTTTGCTTGGAACTGAATCTGTGATCCCGTCTCACAGATAATCTTTTGGCATCTTTTAAGCCTTGGTGCAGATATCCCCTCATCCTGGAATCCCTCCCTGACTTCCCAGGCTGGACAGCTGGCTCCTCTGTGCTCCTGCAGCACCCACCCGACCCCATGTCCACTGTGGGTCATCTCAGGTCCGTCCCTCGCTGGACTGTGAGCGGCAGCAGAGCAGAGACCCTGAGCTTCTTCCTGGTAGCAGTGCTCAGCACCGGGCTCGCATGGAGCAATGGCTCAGGGTGTGGGCTGCTTTAGCCTCAAGGGAGCATGGGTCCCTTCAGGACTAGTGAGGAGGTAGGGAGCTGCTTCCTCAGTGCCATTTAGCCTGGCAGTTATTACTGTGGGAGAAGGGATAAGTGCAGGTTGTATCAACACTGGGAGCCTCACTCTCAAGGAAATGTGAGCTTTTTTGTTTTTTTTTTTTTTTTTTTTTTTTTTTTTGCGGTAACAGGGATTGAACTCAGAGGCATTCTACCTCCGAGCTACACCCCCAGCCCTATTTTTTATTCTTTATTTTGAAACCAGGTCTCGCTAAGTTGCGGAGTGCCTCACTAGGTAGCTGAGGCTAGCCGCGAACCCGGATCCTCTGATCTCAGCCTCCCGAATGCTGGGATTACAAGCATGCGCCACCACGCCCGGCTCAGCTTTTTTGTTTTTGTTTTTGGTGGTAGTGGGGATTGAACCCAGGGGCATTCTACCTTTGAGGTACACCCCCAGCCCTTTTCATTATTTAAAAATTTGAGCCGGTGCATGCTTGTAATCCCAGTACTTGGGAGACTGAGACAGGAGGATCACAGGTTTGAGGCAATTTCAGCAATGTAGACTCTCAGCAACCTAGTAAGACCCCATTTCAAAATAAAAAGTAAAAAGGGCTGGGTGTGAGCCGGGTGTGGTGTCACATGCTTGTAATCTCAGTAGTACTTGGGAGGTTGAGACAGGAGGATCGAAGGTTCAAACCTAGCCTCAGCAATTTAGCAAGGGCTCTCAGTAACCTGCCAAACCCTGTTTCCAAATAAGAAATAAAACTGGGCTGGGGGTGTAGATTAGAGGTAGAATGTCTGTGGGTTCAATCCCCAGTACCAAAAAAACAAAAAAACCCAAAAAACCTGGGCATGGTGGTGCAACTTTGTAATGTAATCCCAGTACTCCAGAAGGTTGAGACAGGAGGATCACAGGTTTACAGCCAGCCTCAGCTACTTAGTGAGGTCTTCTGTAACTTAGTAAGACTCTGTTTCAAAATAAGGAATAAAAATAGGGCTGGGGGTGTAGCTCGGAGGTAGACTGCCCCCTGGGTTCCATTCCCAGTACAGCCAAAAAAAAGAAAAGAAAAGAAAAAAAGAAAAAAAAAGGCTGGGTGTATAGCTCAGAGACAGAATGACTCTGGGTTCAATCCCTAGTACCACATGAAACAGGGTCTTACTAAGTTGCTGAGGGTCTCTTTAAATTGCTGAGGCTGGCTTCCAACCTGTGATCCTATGTTCTCAGCCTCTCAAGTACTGCCATTACTGGGGTGTGACACTGCACTTGGCTAATGTGTGATCTTTTTGACCAGGAACACAGAACCTCGGTCCAGAAATGATTTTTGTTTCTTTTTGTTGTTGTTTTGTAGTACTAGGAATTAAACTCAGAGGTGTTCTGCTTCCAAGCTGCACCCCCAGCCCTATTTTTTTTTTTTTTAATTTTGAAACAGGGCCTCACTAAGTTGCCGAGGCTGGCCTCGAACCTGTGATCCTCCTGTCTCAGTCTCCCAATGGGATTACAGCCATGTGCTGTCATGCCTGAATGTTTTTGTTAGGATGGCACCATGCCCAGCCAGAAATGCTTTTGCCAAGATGGGGTCTGGATACCTGATTGGCTGAGAACGTGGGGGCACATGTCTCCAAGGACTGACAGAGGAGGTTCGAGACCCCATTCCATGTGAAGGTATGAAGGTGGGTGGGGCGGCGCCCAGACTCCCCATGGATTAGGTGGACATCAGGCCTGGGGACCCCCTTTCCCAATGCCAAACTGCCCCCTGGTGGCCGCTGCCTTGTTCCTTTACACGCTAGAGGACTGACCACGCTTGACAGTTTATTTCTGCTTCACAGACCCCTTCCGCCCCTGAGGCTCCTTTTAGCAGCAAATGTGGGTACCCTGCGATGCAGAAAGAGAGGCATGTTAGAGTATGTCACATCAGGGCTTAGTGAGGTGGAGGGGCCAGGGCTGGGCCAGGGAGGGAGTCTGGAGGGGTTGAGAGAGGACTCACCTGGCCTCCAGGCCTGGGGACCAATCATGGGCCCCACAGGGGCGAGTGGGCGGGACTCTCCCTTTAGGAGTTTCTGCAGTGGAAGAAAAAGTTGGGGACTGTGGATTCCTGGGATCCGGTGTTTTCTCTCTGCCCCTTCCCCTGCCCCATTCTCCCTATACCTAGGAGTCCCAACCCCACCCTGCTGTCCTCTCCACTCACTCTGTGGACTGGGGGCTGGAGGTGACATCCCACGGGGCTGAGGCCACAATCCTGATTCTCGGCAAGGGTTGGGGAGCACGGAGCCTGGGCAGAGCCAGAGGTGTCTGGAAGGAAAGAGATTCCAAAATGTTCCAGGGGAGGGGCATCCTGGGGACTGAGACTGTCACTTCAGAGGCCCAGACAGGGGTAAGTGGTGGTGGGGCCTTGAATAGAAAGAAGATCCATCCATCCATCCATCCATCCATCCATCCATCCAGGCCCTGTTCATTTATCCCACAAACATTTCCTAAGCATCTCAAGTGTGTGCCAGGCCCTGTGCTAGGCTCGAAGGACTCAGTCATATTAAGGCAGGAAAGATCCTCTGTGTTTGTGGAGCTGATGTGGGTCTATTGAGCAAGGGACTGATTTTGAGTAATTGGCTCACAGATAAGAAAATATCTCAGCTGGGAGTGGTGGCGCGCGCTTGTAATCCCAGCATTCAGGAGGCTGAGACCAGAGGATCCGGGTTCGCGGCCAGCCTCAGCTACCTAGTGAGGTACTCCCCAACTTAGTGAGACCCGGTTTCAAAATAAAGAATAAAAAATAGGGCTGGGGGTATAGCTCGGAGGTAGAATGCCCCTGAGTTCAATCCCCAGTACGCAAAAAAAAAAAAAAAAGTATCTCAGGGTTTTCTGGATCTTCCTTTTTTTCTCTTTCACTTTTGTGGTACCCTGGCTGAGAACCTGCGTGCCCAGGGTTCCCTGGCACTGAGCTACATATTTAACCCTTTGTTATTTTATTTTATTTTTTGCAGTACTAGGGATTGAACTCAGAGCTACACCCCCAGCCCTACTTTTTATTTTATTTTATTTATTTATTTGTGTGGTACTGGGGATTGAACTCAGGGGCATTCTGCCTTCGAGCTATACCCCCAGCCCTATTTTTTATTCTTTATTTTGAAACAGGGCATCACTAAGTTGAGGAGTGCCTCACTAAGTAGCTGAGGCTGGCCTTGAACCGGGATCCTCTGGTCTCAGCCTCCCGAATGCTGGGATTACAAGAGTGCGCCACCACACCCGGCTATTCTTTATTTTTGAAACAGGGTCTCACTAAGTTTCGGAGGGCCTCACTAAGTAGCTGAGACTGGCCTCAAACCTGTGATCCTCCCTTCTCAGCCTCCCAAGTACTGGGATTATAAGTGTATGCCTTGGGCCCAGCTATATAGAATGTTTTGAAGAAGGAAAGTAGGAGTTGACTGGAATTTGTATCGGGCAGAGTTTAAGGGGAAGAGGGAAGGGCACAACCCAGGCGAACACGCCATCAGCCTGGCTTCTGGCTGTGTCCCCTTGTTGTCCTCAGGGAGCCAGCTGAGTGCCTCCTAATGCTTCCATTTGCTCTTGGCTGTAGGCTGGGATCTGTTTTTAGCTTCCCTTGCTGGTCTTACCGCCACCCCCCCTTCCTGCTGGCTCTCTTGTTTGCTGTGGTCCAATAATGTTCCCGGACTTCCTGAGCTGTTTGTTTGAGGTCCGCTCAGTATTGATTGAAGCTGGTGTGAGCTCCGCCTGCCCTGGATGCTAACCTGCCCCTCCCCAACAAGCCAAGAGCTCAGAAAATCTAGGGGCGGGAAGTGGGGGGAGAAGAAAGCAAGGCTAGTCAGGGCTCACTTAAAAAATAAACAGAGCAGGGTGTGGTGGCCCACACCTGTAATCCCAGTACATGGGAGGCTGAGACAGGAGAATCGCAGGTTCACAGCCAGCCTCAGCTACTTGGTGAGGCCATCTGCAACTTAGTGAGACGCTGTTTCAAAAAATAAAGAATAAGGGGGGCGGAGACCAAGTGCTGTGTGCATGTATGTCAATGTCAACATGATTTACATTATGATGTGAGATGATAAAAAGCACATTAAAAATAAAGAAAGAATAAAAAATAGGGCTGGGGATGTAACTCAGAGAATGAGCCTGGGTTCAATCCCTAGGACGGGAAAAACTTAAATAAATAAATAAATAAATAATCAGGCTGGGGGTGTAGCTCAAAGGTAGAATGTCTCTGGGTTTAATCCCCAGTACCACAAAAACAACAACAACAAACAAACAAACAAACAAACAAGCCAGGCATGGTGGCACATTCTTGTAATCCCCGTAGTTGGGAGGCTGAAACAGGAGGAGCGCAGGTTCACAGCAAGCCTCAGCAACTTAGTGAGGCCCTCCGAAACTTAGTGAGACTCTTTCCAAATAAAATATAAAATAGGTCTAGGGGTGCAGCCCAGAGGTAAAAGGCAGGATTCTATCCCCAGTACCACAAAAACAAAAAACTATTAAAAAAAAAAAAAAAGAAGAAGAAGAATAAAACTGGGTGTGGTGTGCCACAAGCTTGTAATCCCAGTACTTAGGAGTCTGAGACAGGAGGATTGCAGGTTTGTGGACACAGCAAGTAGTGAGACTCTCATTAACCTAGTGAGACCCTGTTTCCAAATAAAATAGGCCTGGGATGTGTAACTCGGAGGTAGAATGCCCCTGGGTTCAATCCCCAGTACTGCAAAACAAACAAACAGAAAGCTAGGTGTGGTGGCCCACACCTGTAATCCCAGGACTTGGGTGGCTGAGACAGGAGGATTGTAGGCTCGAGGTCAGCCTTAGCAACTTAGCAAGAACTCAAAATAAAAAATAAAAACAGAGCCAGGAGTGTAACTCAGAGGTAGAATGCCCCTGAGTTCAATCCTCACTACCAAAAATAAATAAATTAAAATATAGATAGATGGGGGCTTCGGGTGTGGCTCAGTAGTAGAGCACTTGCCTAGCATGCCCCAGCACCACAATGGTTATGTGTGGGGGGAGCAGATGGTTTTGGGGCCTTAAAGCCCCCACTGCTGGCTTATCCTCTTGGCTTTGGGCAGGCACAACCACCTCTTCGAGATTTTTTCTCCTTTGGAAAATGAGGAGAGGAACATTTTTTACTCCATAGGGCTGTTGGGAAGACCCAGTTCTGTTTATTCAACCCCCGTCTATTGAGTATCTACTGTGTGTGAGAGAGACACTATTTGAGATTCTGAAGATACAGAGGGAATAAGACATAGTGCTGAGCCGGGCGTGGTGCCGCACGCTTGTAATCCCAGCATTTGGGAGGCTGAGACCGGAGGATCCGGATTCGTGGTCAGCCTCAGCTACTTAGTGGGACACTCTGCAACTTAATGAGACCCTGTTTCAAAATAAAGAATAAGAAATAGGGCTGGGGATGTAGCTTGGAGGTAGAATATCCCTGAGTTCAATCCCCAGTACTGAAAAAAAAAAAAAAGCCGGAGCCGGGTATGGTGGTACATACTTGTAATCCCAGCATTCGGGAGGCTGAGACTGGAGGATCCGGGTTCGCGGCTAGCCTCAGCTACCTAGTGAGGCACTCCACAACTTAGTGAGACCCTGTTTCAAAATAAAGAATAAAAAATATGGCTGGGGGTATAGCTCAGATGTAGAATGCACCTGAGTTCAATTCTCAGTACTGCCCCCACCCCCCAAAAAAAAGAATACAGGGGCTGGGGGTATAGCTTGGAAGAAGAATGCCCCTGGGTTCCATCTCTAGTACCGAAAATAAATAAATAATTAAATAACCAAATAAGAAAGACACAGTCCTGACCCAAAGAGGGTTCGGCCTGCTGATGGTGATAGAAATCAACACTGAATGCTCTGCTGGCTAGGGGAGAGGACTGTGACAATGTTGCAGGACAGAGGCCCAGGGGACTAGGTGCTGTTTTCAATAGTATGGTCAGGGAAGGTCTCCCTGAAAAGGGGCGAAGCAAGCCTGGGGAAAGGTAACACAGGCCAAGAGAAGAGCTTGTGCAAAGGCCCTGAGGTAGGATATGCCTGGGATGCTGGAAGGAGAACAAAGAAACCAACAAGAGGGCGTGAGTAAAAAAGAAAACAGAGAGGCCACAGAGGTAGGTGGTGGAGGTCAGACTGCACCGGGCCTTGTACGTGGTGCCGAGGATGGGAGCCAGGCTTGAGACCCCTAGTGCCTGGCTGCACCAGGGACCCTGGGGCTGAGTGCGATTCCCACTGCCACCTGCAGAGCAGCGCTGGACTTACCACCTTTAGCCGCCCTTCACTTTTCTTGGAGGACAGATCAGGCCGAGGGGGCACCGGAGGAGCAGAGGGGGCAACCTGGAGGGGATGGGGAGGGCCATGAGCTGCCATTTTACTTTCACCTGTGTGCTTCCGCCCAGAGGCAGCACCGAGCACATCAGAGAGGAGAAGATGAAGGCCAGCCCTCAGAAGAAGACGACCAGAGACAGCCACAGTCCTCAGGCACCCGAGAACCCTGGCCCCTCCTCTCTCACTCAGGGGTCCAGGCCCCAGCCCTTCTCCCCCAGACCCAGGAGTTCTGGTTCAGGCTCCTGCTCACCTGCTCCAGCTTTTCCTGGTCTTCCTGGCTACCATCCTGCGGGCCCGAGGCAGCACTCCTGGCCTCTGCCGGCCTCCCTGAGAACTGATGTATGCTCACGGCCTCTTGGCCCTGGATCTGGCGTCGGCAGAAGGGGCAGGTCTGACTGTTGGAAAGCTGGGGAGGCAGTGGAGACGAGAGTCAGCACCTCCATCTTGGAGTGCAGGGACCTCCGGCTCCAACAGAGTGACATGAGAGGACAGAGGGGAGCCGGGCGTGGTGGCACACGCTTATAATCCCAGCATTCGGGAGGCTGAGACCAGAGGATCTGGGTTCGAGGGCAGCCTCAGCTACCTAGTGAGGCACTCCACAACTTAGTGAGACTCGGTTTCAAAATAAAGAATAAAAAATAGGGCTGGGGGGTATAGCTCGGAGGTAGAATGCCCCTGAGTTCAATCCCCAGTACCGCAAAAAAAAAAAAAAAAAAACAACCCAAAAACAGAGGGAGGGGGTGGAGGGAAGGTTGGAGGCAGGACGGGACCCCAGCCTGGGAAGCCAAGGAGGGCGTACACTGGCCAGGAGCCCAGTGGAGCCTGGTGATACCTGCCGGCCCGGCCTTTGCCAAGGGCTCGGGCTCAGACCATCATGGTCTTAGAGGTTATTGCCATCAGCCCCATTCTGTAGAGGAGGAGCCAAGGCCCAGAGAGGCAAAGGTACTGGCTCCTGACCACCCAGCGGGGGACAGAGGGAGCCCTGTCCATCAATCTTGTAGCCAGCAAAGGAGAAAGGGAGGTAACGTATGCAGGGTGAGATGGAAGCTGAGGCATAGACACAGACAGCTGTATTCCTGAGTGGTCCTGAGCAGGTCTTGTCTCCCTGGGCCTCAGTTTCCCCATATGAGCAACCTGAGAGATCCTGCTGGGGATATTTGTTTATTTATTTATTTTTTGCGGTACTAGGGATTGAACTCAGGGGCATTCTACCTCCGAGCTATACCCCCAGCCCTATTTTTTATTCTTTATTTTGAAACAGGGTCTCACTAAGTTGTAGAGGGCCTCACTAAGTAGCTGAGGCTGGTCGCAAACCTGGATCCTCTGGTCTCAGCCTCCCAAGTACTGAGATCACAAGAGTGTACCACCATGCCCGGTGGGGATATTTATTTTTAAATTTATTTATTTATTGGTACTGGGGCTTGAACCAAGGGGCATTCCTCTGAGCTATACCCTCAGTCCTATTTTATTTTTTAATTTTGAAACAAGGTCTCACTAAGTTGCTGAGGCTGACCTTGAACCTGTGATCCTCTTGTCTCAGCCTCTCAACTACTGGGATTACAGGCATGGGCCACCACACCTGGCTTCTGCTGAGGCTTTTACTGCAGAACGTTGAGACCCACCTTCCAGGAAGCCAGGCAGTGGCTGCAGAGCAGGTGCCCGCATGGCTGGATCCTCACATCCTTGTTTCTCTCGGCACAGATCTTGCAGAGTTCAAATGTGGAGTCCATGGCCCAGTATAGCTGCAGCTGCTCCTGGGGGTGAGAGGATGGGCGGGACAGGAGGGAAGTCCCCGACCGCTGCCCCAGCCCTGAGCCCTCTGTCCAGCTCAAGGCCTCCTGCAAGTCTTTGCTCCTTGTCATGAGGCTGGTCTACACTCAGGGCTGCTAGATCTAGCAAACAGAAATATGGGATTCCCCCACCCCACTTTTTTTTTTTATTTGGTGTTAGGGATTGAACCCAGGGCCATTCTACCTCCAAGCTACAGCCCCAGCCCTATTTTATTTTTTATTCGGAAACAGGGTCTTGCTAAGTTGAGGAAGGCCTTGCTAAGTAGCTGAGGCTGGTTTATTTTTAATTTTGAAACAGGGTCTTGCTAAGTTGTCAAGGCTGGCCCCTAACCTGCAGATCCTCCTGTCTTAGCCTCCCTAGTACTGGGATTACAGATGTGTGCCACCAAACCTGGCTTGGGATGCCCTATTACATTAGTGGGTTTGTTTGTTTGTTTGTCTTGGTACTGGGGATTGAACCCAGAGGCATTCTACCTCTAATCTACATCCCAACCCTATTTTACTAATTTTTTTTGTGGTACTGGGGATTGAACCCAGGGGCATTTTACCTCCGAGCTACACCCTCAGCCCAATATTATTTCGTATTTGGAAACAGGGTCTCACTAGGTTGTTGAGAATCTCACTACTTGCTGAGGCTGTCCTCAAACCTGTGATCCTCCTATCTCAGCCTCCCAGTACTAGGATTACAAGCATGCATCACCACGCCCGGCTTATTCTTTATTTTGAAACACGGTCTACTAAGTAGCTGAGGCTGGCTGTGAACCTGCGATCCTCCTGTCTCAGACTCCCAAATACTGGAATTACAAGTGTGCACAACCACGCCTGGCTTGCTCTATTACATTTGATTTTCAGATAAGCAGTGAATAGAATTCTTTTTTTTTTTTTTTTTTTTTTCAGTACTAGGGATTGAACTCAGGGGTATTCTACCTCCTAGCTATACCCCCAGCTCCATTTTTTATTCTTTATTTTGAAACAGGGTCTCACTAAGTAGCTGAGGCTGGCCACGAACCCAGATCATCTGGTCTCAGCCTCCCAAGTATTGGGATTACAAGCATGCGCCACCACGCCCACTTCAAACCTCAGAATTCTTTTTTTTTTTTTTTTTTTTTGCGGTACTGGGTGTTGAACTCAGGGGCATTCTACCTCCGAGCTACACCCCTAGCCCTATCTTTTATTCTTTATTTTGAAACCGAGTCTCACTAAGTTGCGGAGTGCCTCACTAGGTAGCTGAGGCTCGCCTCGAACCCGGATCCTCTGGTCTCAGCCTCTCAAATGCTGGGGTTACAAGCGTGCGCCACCACGCCCGGCAAACCTCAGAATTCTAAGTGTACGTTTGTGACAAGTGGCACGCGGGATATACTTGTACTAAAAAGAAATGTATTAAGCCGGGCGTGGTGGCGCACGCTTGTAATCCCAGCATTCGGGAGGCTGAGACCGGAGGATCCGGGTTCGCGGCCAACCTCAGCTACCTAGTGAGGCACTCCGCAACTTAGTGAGACTCGGTTTCAAAATAAAGAATACAAAGTAGGGCTGGGGGGTGTAGCTCGGAGGTAGAATGCCCCTGAGTTCAATCCCCAGTACCACAAAAAAAAAAAAAAAAAAAAAAAGAAATGTATTCTCAGTTTCTCTCTCCATTTGGGGTGACTGTGAAAATTAAGAGCTGGCCCAGGGGCTGTCGCCCGAAAGTGTTTTCCCCACGATACGCCCAATTCCTTGGAGCAGGAGGAGTTTTCGTTTCTGTAGGCTGAACTGAACCTCACAGAGGCCAGTGATCTACCCGAGGTCACTTGGGCTCAAGGCCTGGAGCACGTGAAGCGGGGGTGGGGCAGTGGGTGACAGGCTCACCTGGGACACACAGATGCGCTGCTGGGGTTCTACTTGGCAGAGCTCAGACAGGTCCGGGTTGTGGTTCTTCCCATCTGGGTAGAGGTAGCTGAGGGAAAGGAAGCGAGGCCACTGAGGGGCCCCCAGTACCTCCCACCTGAGACTAACCCGAACCCCACCCCCATGGACCCATAGCTCCCTGGGATGAGGATCTGCCCCCAATCCATTGCTGGCCTGGGGATATTTTCCTCCTCCTCCTCCCCTCTAGGGATATTCTACCTCCAGGCTACACCCCAGCCCCCTTTTTTTTTTTGCTACTGGGGATTGAACCCAGAGGCATTCTTCTACCTCTGAGCTACACCCCCAGCCCTATTTTATTTTTTATTTTGAAACAGGGTCTCACTAAGTTGCTGGCAACTCACTTAGGCTGGCTGCAAACCTGTGATCCTCCCATCTCAGCCCAAGTACTGGGATCACGGGTGTGCACCACCACGCCGGGCTTCCAGCTCTTCTTTATTTTATTTTTGCGGTACTGGGCATTGAATCCAGGAGCATTCTACCTCTGAGCTACACACCCCAACCCCATTTTACTTTTTTTTTTTTTTTTTTTCAGTACTAGGGATCGAACCCAGGGGCATTCTATTTCTGAGCTATACCTCCAGCCCTATTTTTTATTCTTTATTTTGAAACAGGGTCTCACTAAGTTGCAGAGTGCCTCACTAAGTAGCTGAGGCTGGCCGGGAACCCACGCTCCTCCTGTCTCAGCCTCCCAAGTACTGGGATTGCAAGTGTGCACCACCACCCCGGCAAACCCAGGGATATTCTACTTCTGAGTTACACTCCCAGTCCATTTTAGTTGGTTGGCTGGTTTGTTTGTTTATTTATTTAAAACAGGATCTCCCTAAATTGCTGAGGCTGGCCTCAAACGTGTGTGTGTGTGTGTGTGTGTGTGTGTGTGTGTGTGTGTGTAACTCTGGAATCCTCTTCTCCAAGAAATCTGATCTGGAACTGGGCATGGTGGTGCACACCTGTAATCCCAATACTTGGTAGGCTGAGACAGGAAGATTGCTGGTTAGAGGCCAGCCTGAGAAATTTAGCAAGACCCTCAGCAACTTAGAAAGACCCTGTTTCAAAATAAAGAATAAAATTAGGGCTGGGGGTGTAGTACAGAGGCAGAATGTTCCTGGGTTCCATCGAAGAAGAAGGAGGAAGAAGGAAGAGGAAGAAGGAGGAAGAAAAAGGAGGAAGAGAAGGAGAAGGAGGAGGAGGAGGAGGGGGGGGGAACCTGGCCTGGAACCCCAGGGCAGTACTGTGGGTAAGGGCCACACTCTGTGCCTGACTGGCTTCAAATGCCAGCTCCTCAGCTCAGCAGCTGTGTGACCTGGGTAAACGTCTCTGACTCTCTGCCTGTTTCTTCAGCTGTGTGTCTGTACGACAGATCAGTATTCACAGACTCTCTATTTGCGAATGATGTGTAGCCTTCAGGTTATACTTGGCAGCGTTTTGAGGTTGCTCATGGACACATACAGTGTGGTGAAAAATTTGAGTTGCAGCAGGGTGTGGTGGTGCCCACCTGTGATCCCAGTGAGATCACAAGAGGACTTGGGAGGCTGAGACAGGAGGACTGCAGGTTTGAGGACAGCCTCAGCAACTGAGCAAGACCCTGCTTCAAAATAAAAAAATAAAATAAAATGGGGCTGGGGTTGTAGCTTAGAGGTAGAACTCCCTGGGTTCCATCCCTAATACAAAACCAACCGACCAACCAACCAAACAACCAACCAACCAAACAAACAAACAAAGTCGGGCTGCCGGAGGCTCAGTCAGCTGAAGTGGAGCAGGGCCAGGCGCCACGCGCCTCTGGAGTCAGCTCTCCTCCCTGCCTTAAATGGGTGTCTTTCTGGCAGTCTATCAAGTGCCATGTCCTTCCCGTTTTTATGCCTTTTGTTGCTTCAAATGGCCTGAGAGTCGTGCTGAAGTGCCGGTGTATTTGCCTGAGCAAGCGGTGGCTGTGATATGCCTCATCCAGAAACTTCACATTAAGTACGGTTCACTCAGGAAGGAGTTAGATGCTATCAGTCATGAGGTCCATGTTAATGAGTCAACACCATGCATTAAAGTGTCTCCAAACGAAAACACAGAAAAGCTATTATGTAGGGGTTGGTTGCCAAAAGTGTTACGAGCATTTTTTTTTTTTTTTTTTTTGCTACTGAGGATTGAACCCAGGGGCATTCCACCACTGAGTTACACCCTCAGTCCTTATTTTTTATTTTGAAACACAGTTTCAGCCGGGCACGGTGGCACACACCTGTAATCCCAATACGTGGGAGGCTGAGACAGGTGGATTGCAGGTTTGATGACAACCTCAGTAATAGATTCTCAGCAACCTAGCAAGACCCTGTTTCAAAATAAGAAAAAGGGGATGGGGTGTAGCTCAGAGGTAGGATGCCCCAGGTTCAATCTCCAGACCACAAAAAAACAAAACTATCAGACTGGGCATGGTGGTGTACACCTATAATCCCAGTACTTGGGAGACTGAGACAGGAGGAAGGCAGGATCATGGCCAGCCTTAGCAACTTAGCAAGGCCCTCTGCAAGTTAGTGAAACCCTGTTTTAAAACAAAATAAATAAGAAGCCGGGCGTGGTGGTGCATGCCTGTAATTCCTGTACTTGGGAGGCTGAGACAGGAGGATCGCAGGTTCAAGGAGAGCCTCAGCAAGTATTAAGACTTTCATCAACTTAGTGAGACCCTGTTTCAAAATAAATAAAATCGGGCTGGGGATGTAGCTCGAAGGTAGAATGCCTCTGGGTTCAATCCCTAGTACCGCACACAAAATCAAATAAATAAATAAGTAAATAAAATAACATAGGGCTGGGAATATAGTTCAGAGGTAGAATGCCTCTGGGTTCAATCCCTAATACCAAAAAATAAAAAGAATATATATATATTTGAAGCTGGGCTTGGTGGCACACACCTGTAATCCCAGTACTGGGGAGGCTGAGACAGGAGGATTGCAGGTTCCAGACCACCCTTGGCAATTTGGCGAGGCCTTCAACAACCTCAAAACCCTGTTTCCTTTATTTTTATTTTTTGTGGTACTGGGGATTGATGTGAGGGGCATTCTACCTCCAAGCTCTACCCCCAGCCCTATTTTTTTTTTTTTTTGCGGTACTGGGAATTGAACCCAGGGGCATTCTACCTCCGAGCTATACCCCCAGCCCTATTTTTTATTCTTTTTATTTTGAAACCGAGTCTCACTAAGTTGCGAAGTGCCTCACTAGGTAGCTGAGGCTGGCCGCGAACCCGGATCCTCCGGTCTCAGCCTCCCGAATGCTGGGATTACAAGCGTGCGCCACCACGCCCGGCTCCTATTTTTTATTCTTTATTTTGAAACCGAGTCTCACTAAATTGCAGAGGGCCTCACTAAGTAGCTGAGGCTGGCCTCGAACCCGGATCTTCCAGTCTCAGCCTCCCAAATGCTAGGATTACAGGCATGTGCCACCACACCCAGCTTTCCTTTTTTATTTATTTTTTTTAATGGATTTTTAGTTTTCATTTTGAAACAAGGTCTTACCAGTTTGATGAAAGTCTCACTACTTGCTGAGACTGTCCTCAAACTTGTGGTCCTCCTATTTCAGCCTCTCATGTACTGGGATTAAAAGCTTGTGCCACCACATCAGCGAGGTGTTCTACTTCTGAGTTACAATTTCAGTCCTTTTTATTGTTTATTTTTATTACTTATTTATTTATTTTCGGTACTGGAGATTGAACTCAGGGGCATTCTACCTCTGAGCTATACCCCCAGTCCTATTTTTTATTCTTTATTTTGAAACAGGATCTCACTAAGTTGCGGAGGGCCTCACTTAGGTAACTGAGGCTGGCCGAGAATCCAGATCCTCCGGTCTCAGCCTCCCAAATGCTGGGATTATAAGCATGCGCCACCATGCCTGGCTTATTTATTTATTTTGCAGTACTGGGGATTGGACTCAGGGGCATTCTACCTCTGAGCTACACCCCTAGTCATATATATATATATATATATATATATATATATATATATATTTTTTTTTTTTTTTTTTTTTTTTTTTTTTTTG
>PVLC010018653.1:14424-31960 GCA_004027655.1 Graphiurus murinus
GGTACTGGGGATTGAACTCAGGGGCATTCTACCTCCGAGCTACACCCCCAGCCCTATTTTTTATTCTTTATTTTGAAACCGAGTCTCACTAAGTTGCGGAGTGCCTCACTAGGTAGCTGAGACTGGCCGCGAACCCGGATCCTCCGGTCTCAGCCTCCCGAATGCTGGGATTACAAGCGTGCGCCACCACGCCCGGCTTGGTACACACTTTTAATCCCAGTACTTGGGAGGCTAAGACCAGAAGATCACAGGTTCCAGGACAGCCTCAGCAAGTAGTAAGATTCTCATCAACCTACAAAGGTTCTGTTTCCAAATAAGAAATAAAACCAGGCTGGGAGTATAGCTCAAAGGTAGAATGCCTTTGGATTCAATCCTCAGTACCACAAAAAGAAGAAGAAGAGGAAGAGGAAGAGGCGGAGGCGGAGGCGAAGATGGCGGCACCAGTGTGGTAGTACACACTTGTCATCCCAGTACTTGGGAGGCTGAGACTGGAGGATCTGGGTTCATGGCCAGCCTCAGCTACTTTGTGAGGCACTCCGCAACTTAGTGAGACCCTGTCTCAAAATAAAGAATAAAAAATAGGTAAGCCAGGCGTGGTAGCGCACGCTTGTAATCCCAGCATTCAGGAGGCTGAGACCGGAGGATCCGGGTTTGCGGCCAGCCTCAGCTACCTAGTGAGGCACTCTGCAACTTGGTGAGACTCGGTTTCAAAATGAAGACTAAAAAATAGGGCTGGGGGTATAGCTCGGAGGTAGAATGCCCCTGAGTTCAATCCCTAGTACCACCAAAAAAAAAAAAAAAAAATAGGTCTGGGGTGTAGCTCAGAGGTAGAATGTCCCTGGGTTCAATCTTCAGTACTACAAAAAGCAAAACAAAAACAAGAAGAAGAAGATACCTACCTGTAAATATTTATGGGCCTTTATTTTTGTTTGAAAACATGTAAATTTGGCTAAGATTCTTAGTATCTCTGTGGGGTTTTTTGTTGTTCTTGTATAAAACCAGCCACAAGAAAAAATTAATAGGCTACCTCACATTATTGAGGACAAATTTATTTGTCTTAGTCCATTTTCTGTTGCTATAACAAAATATCTGAGATTGGGAATTTTATAAAGAAAAGAGACTTATTTAGCTCACGGTTTGGGAGGCTGAAAGTCCAAGAAAGGATGCCATTGGATGATAGTATGCAGCATCATGTGTTCAGCTTCTGGTGGGGGTTCCCTTGGCTGTGCTACAACATGGCAGATGGCTTCATGATGGGAGCACATGTGGGAGATCACATGGTGAGACGGGAAGCCAGAGGAATTCAGGGCCCAGGCTTGCTCTTTTATAACAACTCACTCTTGAGAGAACTCACTTCACTAGAACAACATTAATTCCCCCTACGAGGGCGATGCCCCAGTGATCTACTTCACCACGCCCCACCTCTTAAAGGTTCCACCATCTCTCAACCTCGACACACTGGGGGGCCAGGCTCCTCTCACATCAATCTTTGTAGGACAAACCACATCTGCACCATAGCAGCATTGAAAGGGTGTTGTGAAATGTGAAGTCTCAGACCACTGAGAAGACCATCGTGCAGATAGAACATATCCAATTCACTGACTGAAGATGAATGTGATAAACTAGACATATTAGATAAAATGAAGACAAGGTGACAAAGGAGGCCTTTGACATAGGACACAAAGATCGACGCTGTGATGGTGTCACCTGGTGAGAAACACCAAACAAAACGAGGGCTGAGCACAAACTACATTCCACTTAGGAGAGAGCAGTGTGAGGCTGTGCTGACCGTTTCCTTGCTCTGGAGAGATGGAGCAAGAATAAAGTCTGCTGCCACCTGTGTCCTAATTATTGAAAAAAAAGTTGTACTAGTATTAGGAAAATAAAAATAAAAACTTTTTACTTAGGAAATAAAAATTTTAAATAAATTAAAATGAACTACTACACTAATTCATTTTATTTTATTTTGAGACAAGAATCTCACTATGTTGTCCAGGCTGGCCTTGAACTTCTAGACCCAAAGGATCCTCTTGTCTCAGCCTCCCAAGTACTGAGATTACAGTGACACCATATCCCATTCTCCCTAATTTGTTTTCTTTTCCACCTCCAATGTGATGCAGACTCTCACCAGCCAGTTGATTTGAAGGAGACAAGAAGGTAGGCGGTTAATCTGCAAGGCTACTGCTTCAAACCCAGGAGAGAGAGAGAGAGAGAGAGAGAGAGAGAGAGAGAGAGAGAGAGAGAGAGAGAGAGAGAGAGAGAGAGAGAAGCATTGGAAACAAGGGGATATTGATGAGAGATACGAGAAAAGGCAGGATTCCAAGTGGGGGGAAGCCACCAGGGGACTTAGTGGGCTGCTGCTGCTGCTGCTTCCTGACCTGTTAGGAACAGTGGAAGAAGAGCAAATTTGGGTTGGAGGGAGCAGGTAGGGTACAGGTCTTATTAAACTGGTTCCGCATAAGGAAAATCCTATTAAAGAGGAGTCATAGTTGAGGGCTCTACCAACTTCTGATGTCTAATTGATAGATTCTACTTCCAAAATGGCCCCTTAATGACGTTTGTTTGTTTGTTTTAAAAATGGGGTCTCCCTCTGTTCTGCAGACCGGTCTTGAACTCCCAGGCTCAATTGATCCTCCCACCGACCTCTTAAGGGCTTTTGAAACCATGCAACCATGCCTAGAAACAAAGACATATAACATATGCACATATGTTTACATAACATACAAGCATAACATGTTTCTGTGCCTAGAAACAAAGACATATAACATACAATAGTGTAACTAGCAACCAAGCCTAGAAACAGTTATTATTTCAAATAAAAGAATGCAATACGGTATTAAAATAGTACTCATGAGCAAAGATGATTGAGGCTGAACTTTTCTCATTCAGAACTGGACTGTTGCTGTTTCAGAAGGCAACAAATTTAATTTACTGATCACTTTACTATACACCAGAACTTCAAACACTGTGCTCAGAAGTTTTCATGCATATCTGGCTCAATTCTTACAGCAATTTGATGAGGTAGGAAATTAATACGATCTCCATGTCAGAGGTGAGGCCACTAAAACACACACAAAGGGAGTTAAATACTTAGCTAAGGTCACAGCTGGCAAGTACTAAAGGTGCACGGTCTAACTCCAGAGCTCACCCTGCTAATGCCTCAGGAACCCGAGTACCCGTCACCAAGTCTGGGAGCCCAGCTCTTAGAAGGGTCTGAGAGGTTCACAATCCTCTTTAGTCAGTCAGCTCTACAGACAAGCACACATGATCACAACCCTGGGAATCTGATCATGGGTCAAGACTCGGAAGCTGAGGTGATTAAGATGACAAGAAGCTCCTTTATTGCATCTTGGACAGGGTAGGTATTTTCTCTACAAAATTACCTAAACTTGTTTTTTGTTTTGTTTTGTTGGCAGTATTAAAGATTGAACCCAAGCCGGGCGTGGTGGCGCACGCTTGTAATCCCAGCATTCGGGAGGCTGAGACCGGAGGATCCAGGTTCGCGGCCAGCCTCAGCTACCTAGTGAGGCACTCCACAACTTAGTGAGACTCGGTTTCAAAATAAAGAATAAAAAAATAGGGCTGAGGGTATAGCTCTGAGGTAGAATGCCCCTGAGTTCAATCCCTAGTACCGCAAAAAAAAAAAAAAAAAAAAAAAAAAGATTGAACCTAGGGGTATTCTACCTCTGGGCTATGCCCCCAGTCCTATTTTTTAGTCTTTATTTTGAAACAGGGCCTAAGTAGGTGAGACTGGCCAGGAACCCAGATCCTCCTGTCTCAGCCTCCTAAGTACTGGGATTTCAAGCGTGTTCCACCACACCCTGCTCTAAACTTGTTTTTCTTATTGAGAAAAGACAAGGGGAAGCTTCCTGCTCAGGATGTCATGGACAATGTATAGTGGGCAGTGAATCAATATGTCAGAGCAGGTGTGAAGGGTCAGTTCCTGAATCCAAGCTCTAATGGATCGGTGAAAACAAAATCGGTCCCTCCACAATAAAAAGAGAGCAAGTGCAGTAGTGAGAGAAAGATTTGAGGTCCCCACAGAATGATGAATCCTTAATATTTCACAATTCAAATGCATGGCTCAGCCCCCTTTTAAAGTAGCATATTTGCCCGGCATGGTGGTATACACCTGTAATCCCAATACTTGGGAGACTGAGACAGGAGGGTCACAGGTTCAAGGCCAGCCTCAGCCACTTAGTGAGACCCTGTTTTAAAATAAAAAGGGTAGGGGGGTTATCTCAGATGCAAAATGCCCCTAAGTTCAATACCCAGTACCAAAAAATAAAAATAAAGTAGCATTTTTTATCTTTATTAACTTGAGATTGAAGGGTTTTTTTTTTATTTTTAAGTTTGTGTCCATGTCTTTTTTCACACCACTTGGACATCATCTTGGCAAAATCTGGGGCAATAAGGGCCCTGAGGCATAAGGATCCTAGACCTGGGATGCCCTCCTTATTTCATCTCTACTCTCCAGAGACGAGACACTGTGCTTAACTTCTGTCCACAAATTGTTTTCTGGTCAGAATGACTTGGGTTTTATTGGTGTTTGATTGATTGATTGATTGATTGATTGATTGATTGATTTCCTAGCAAGAACCATAAACTGGATATGTCTGTCCAGACTCTCACTTCTAGCCACTTCTCATTTCTTCCCTATATAACCACTTTAAAACTGGGCACTGTTTTTATTTGTAGACTAAAGTGACTTTCTCGATCTGAGTCAAAGAAGGAGGTACATTCCTTCTGCAGTTCATTTAAAAACTATATGGAGCAATGAGAAGCCTAGTGGCCAGATTGTGTTTTCTACATATCTTCCCTCACTGGAAGGAACTTCGGCTTTTGGAGAAAAAGTTGATTGCAGACTGTCAACTTCCTGGGACAGCCCAGGAGTCTACTTGAACCAGTTCCTGCTGAACAAGAATAATTACTGGGGCGTGGTGGCACACGCCTGTAATCCCAGTACTTGGGAGGCTGAGAGAATAGGAACGCAGGTTATCGAAGTCATCCTTAGCAATTTAGTTAGGCCCTTAGCAACCTAGTGTGATGCTGTTTCAAAATAAAATTTTTCAAAAGGGGTGCTGGGGGTATAGCTCAGCGATAGAATACTCCTGGGTTCAATCCCCAGAAGCAGAAGAGGAAGAACTACTGAAACAGATTAAAACACATCAAATATACTTAAAGCCATATGGCGCATGCTTAAAATGATACTCTAGAAAAAAACCAACCAGTCGGGCATGGTGGCACACACTTGTAATCCCAGCATTTGGGAGGCTAAGACTGGAGGATCCGGGTTCGCGGCCAGCCTCAGCTACCTAGTGAGACACTCTGCAACTTAGTGAGACCCTGTTTCAAAATAAAGAATAAAAAATAGGGCTGGGGATATAGCTTGGAGGTAGAATGTCCCTGAGTTCAATCCCCAGTACCACAAAATAAAGAAACAAGCAACAACAACAAAAAAAAATTGGTTTCTAATTCTGAAGGATGCAAGTGAACCAAATTATTAAATTTGAAAATGAGCTGGGAAGCCGGGTGTGGTGGCACACACTTGTAATCCCAGCATTCGGGAGGCTGAGACCGGAGGATCCAGGTTCTCGGACACCCTCAGCTACCTAGTGAGGCACTCTGCAACTTAGTGAGACCCTGTTTCAAAATAAAGAATAAAAAATAGGGCTGGGGATATAGCTCGGAGGTAGAATGCCCCTGAGTTCAATCCCCAGTACTGAAAAAAAAAAAAAAAAAAAGACATAACACTCAAATGCGAGGTGTGAACATTGTTTGGAACAAAGCAACTCAAAAAAGATACTTTGTGAAGCCGGGCGTGGTGGCTCACGCTTGTAATCCCAGCATTCGGGAGGCTGAGACCTGAGGATTCAGGTTCGCGGCCAGCCTCAGCTACCTAGTGAGGCCCTCCGCAACTTAGTGAGACTCGGTTTCAAAATAAAGAATAAAATACAGGGCTGGGGGTGTAGCTTGGAGGTAGAATGCCCCTGAGTTCAATCCCCAGTACCGCAAAAATAAATAAAAATAAATTAAAAAGATACTTTGTGGACAGAGAATTTTGAATATTAAATGAGTACTAAATTATATTAAGGAATTAACTTTTTATCTTGTTGAATGGTGATGAAAGAAAAGTCTTTATTTTAAATGTATGTATTAAAGTTTTTAAGGATGCAGTGATAGAATGCCTAAGATCTGCTTTAGAATACTCAAGCTAGAGTTGGTTTGGTGTAGCCCAGTGGTAGAGCACTTGCTTAGTACACATGAAGCCCTGAGTTCAATCCCCAGCACCACCAGAAATAATAATAATAGATTAAATACTCTAGCCAGCCTCCCTAAATGCCCAAAAAAACTGAGTGTTAGGAAGATATTGTTGAAACTAAGTGAAGAATAACATTTACATTAGACTTTCTACTTCTGTACAATTTTGGAAATTTCCAGAATAAAAAGTATACCGAAACTTTTGTGCTCACTGTCATTCTCTATAATTTGGAATTGTTTTGCCAAGTTTGAAGCTGAATTTTAGTTTTTCCTCCATGGATCTCAGGATTGTGATGGATTCTGCTCTACCAAGCTTCGAGTTTTATGACTGCTCTTTTCCAGCACTAGCTGAGATCTAGACAGAACAATTAAAGGTGGCTAGCTAAGTGGACTATTTGAACTTCCAGACAATATTGCTTCTTTTCCTTTTCAACTTCTCCCTCTTTGTTGGATCCATCGTGTTTTTTTTTCTTTTTACTTCTTTTTTTTATAATTATTCATGCACTATAATTATACATGATAGTGGGATTCATTGTTACATATTTGTACATGCACACACATAATTTAGTCAATTCATTCCCAAAATGCCTCCCCTTGGCCCCCTTTCCTCTACTCTACTGGTCTCCTTTGTATTTTCATGAGATTCCTTCTCCACTTCTTTCTTTCTTTCTTTTTTTCTGCTAGCTTTCATACATAAAAAAAAACATATGACCCTTGACTTTCTGAGTCTGACTTATTTTGCTTAACATAAGGCTCTCTGGTTCTCTTCAGCATTTAAATGTGTTGACAACTTAAAAACAATCCTTCTTAACTGAGAGCAGTGATGAATTCCTATAATCCCAGTACTTGAAAGGCTGAGACAGGAGGATCGCAGGTTTGTGCCCAGCCTCAGCAACTTATGAGGTTCTCCACAACTTAGTGAGACACCCTATTTCAAAATAAAAGAATAAAATTAGGCTGGAGGTATAGCTCAGAAGTAAAATGCTCCTGGGTTCTATTCCCAGTACCACAAATAAATAAACAAACATATTTTTTTAAGGGGAGGGGGGCTAGAGGTGTAGGTGTGAGGTAGAATGCCCAGTACCAAACACACAAACAAAGCAAAAAACAAACAAACAAAAACCATGGTCTGGCCTTATGAGTCTTCTAAGCAATAGAACAGGAAGAGCAGGTTGGGAGCCACGCTGCATGACTTCTGAGATTAAGTTAGAAGAGGTGATAGAGCTTCCTCCTGGCTCTTCACAGGGTTGTAGAGCCCTAGACCTCCAGATAAGAGGTCTGTCTACCCTGAAGCTGCCTTAAGAGACCACAGTAGAGAAGACAGAGAGACAGAGATGCCTGGGGAGCTTCAGCTACTCTAGAACCTGACTCTTCTCAACCCAGTGCAGGCATGGGAGTGAAGAATCTTCCAGAACACATCAGCTCCAGCCTCCATTGACCAAAACCTCATGAGAGACCCAAGTCAGAATCCCACAGGCAAGCCGGGCGTGGTGGCGCACGCTTGTAATCCCAAGCATTTGGGAGGCTGAGACCGGAGGATCCGGGTTCGAGGCCAGCCTCAGCTACCTAGTGAGGCACTCCACAACTTAGCGAGACTCGGTTTCAAAATAAAGAATAAAAAATAGGGCTGGGGGTGTAGCTCGGAGATAGAATGCCCCTGAGTTCAATCCCCAGTACCGCAAAAAAAAAAAAAAAAAAGAATCCCACAGGCAAGTCACTTCCAAACTCCTGACCCACAGAAGCCAGAAGAGATAATAAGTGACTAGTATTGCACGAAACCACCAAGTTTGGGGATGATTTAGTATTTAGCAATAGATATGTAGAATCCTCTGGTTTCCACAAGGATTTACCCTGTGCATTTTTTTGTTTGTTTTTGTTTTTTGGGGTTTTTTTGGTAGTGCTGGAGACTGAACCCAGGAACATCCTACTTTGAAGCTACACCCCTAGCCTTATTTCACTTTTTATTTGGAAATAAGGTCACATTAAGTTGCTGAGAGCCTCACTAAGTTGCTGAGGCTGGCTGTGACCTGAGATCCTCCTGTTTCAGCCTCCCAAGTACTGGGATTACAGGCCTGTATCACCACACCTGGCTTCTATGCATTTACTTCTAAACTTAAGTCTTCTTCTTTATGGCTGAGTAAAATTCCATTGTGTACATAACCCATAGTTTTGTAACCCATTCATCTGTTGGTGGACATCTTGGCTGGCTCCATAGTTTGGCAATTTTGAATTGTGCAGCTATAAAAATAGATATGCATGCATTAGTCTGGTAGTTTGGTTTCCATTCTTTTGGGTAGATACCCAGAAGTGGTATTGCTGTACAATTGGTACATAGAACAGTAGTTCCTTTAGTATTTTTTACATCTATTATCTGCTTTGCTTCTCCCATACTTCTTACTATCATCTCGGGCATTAGAATGGTATTATTTATTCATTTATTTGTTTATTTATTTATTTATTTATTTATTATTTTGTTTTTGGTGGTAGTTATGGGGGATCGGACCCAGGATTTTGTGCATGCTAGGCAAGCACTCTACCACTGAGCTATACAAAGCCCCCTTCGCTTTTTTCAATTTTTATTTTGAGACAGGCTAACTATGTTGCTCAGGATGGTCTCGAACTTGTGATCCTCCTGCCTCAGCCTCCCAAATAGCTGGGATTACAGGCATGTAACACTCATCCAGCTAGAACAGTATTTTTTTAAAGGCTCACAGGTGTAGTTGGGGTGAACAACTTGTGGAAGAAACTGGCTCTTACTCACACCTGTATAAATGGGAATGTGGAGGGTGGGGGGACCGAGGGGAGGGAACTGGGGAAAGCCCACCAAGAGCTATGATGTGAGACTACAATGCGCCAATAAAAGTATAAAAACATGAAGCCAGGTGTGGTGGTGCATGCTTGTAATCCCAGTACTTTGGGAGGCTGAGACCAGAGGATCGGAGTTTGCTGCCATCCTTAGCTACTTAGTGAGGTCCTCCACAACTTAGTAAGACCTTGTTTCAAAATAAAGAATAAAAAATAGGACTGGGGGTATAGCTTGAAGATAGAATGCCCCTGGGTTTAATCCCCAGTACTGCAAAAAAAAAAAAGTATAAAAAATGGAATGAATATTCAAGTGTTTCATGAAAATAACTATTCCTGAGGAAACTAGAATAACTATTAAGAGCCACTAAACTGACAGGGACTGTTGATAAAAGCAATAGTTTTCTTTCCTAGAAAACATTTTTTAAAAAGACTAGATTAATAACAATTTAGGAATCTAAGTAATAAGATGTGGTTAGTTCTAGGAGGAGGTATGAGGGCCAAGGGTCTATGACAAATCTAATTTTAAAGACTTATCTAGGTCTGGATTAGAAATAGCTACATCCAAGGCCATGTTTCTTCATATACTCCTATTCCTTGGTAGGAATAAAGGGATACATTTGCTCTGAACTTTATTTCTCTTGACCTTGACCTGTACTGGGATTGAAAGAGTGGGAAGAACTAAGAGAATCTTTGTCAAAGTAAAGGAAAGAAAGAGCTGGGTGCAGTGGCACAGGCCTATAATCCCAATACTTGAAAGCCTGAAACAGGAGGATCAAAGTTTCAAGGACAGCCTCAGCAACACAGTGAGACTCTCAGCAACCTAGTGAGACCCTGTTTCAAAATGAAAATAAAATAGGGCTGGAGTGCTGCTCAGAGGTAGAATGCCTAGGTTCAATCCCCCACTACCACAAAAAAAAAAAAAAAAAAGGCAGGAAAAAAAGGAGTCAGTAGGGCTAGAAATGTCCAGGTCTACTCCAGGAACAGAAGATGTGGAGCCAGAAAAACCAGTTGCAGATGCTCCCTGGATGGAATCATAGGAATTTTCCTTGGGAGGCTCCCAGGCTTTCATCAGCAAAGTCACATCTCAGAAGGGAGAGCTGCCTGCTCTGTCTTTGGTCATGGGTATAAAGAAACAGACAAAGAGCATCAAAGTAAAACATCAAACTACACAGCTCTGAATTATATGGAAACCAGCAAATAAATCTCTGGAAAGGAAATAAAATGAGTGAGGAAAAGGGAAGAAATCCTCCAGAAACCCAACTAGAAAAAAAAAAAGTAATGAAAGACCAGGTCAATATCATCTCTACTGCAACATATCAGAACATAAAATGAACCTGTAACTCAGTCTCTAGATATTATAACACAATGAATAATTCACCCAAGACAATGCATTTAATAGAAAAGGCCCAAACTGAAGTACTGAAGTATCTCAGAATGAAGACAAACAGCTTCTGCTATGGGATGTATTGAATGTGATGTGTTTGGGAAAATAATACTTTCTGGTTTTGACAAATACCACATCTGAGATGATATTGGAATAATTAGTACATTGAACTCCAGTAATATATTTTTAAAAGGAATGTGATCTCTAGATACAAATTTTCAAATTGCAATCAGCACTTCTGTCACCTCCCATTACCTGTCTCATCACCTGTCTAGCCAGCTGTGCTGCTGTGTTGGCAAAAATAAACATGTAATAGAAGTGTGCGGTATCTTCACACAGGCTGGTTATGTTGGCTACAGATGAAAGGTGTCTGAACTGGAGAGCCAACTAGTTTACCTGTTAAGAATAATGGAATATGGCTGGGTGTGGTGGTATCACACACCTGTAATCTCAGTATTTAGGAGGCTGAGAGAGGAGGATCACAGGTTTCAGGCCAGCTTCAGCAACTTAGTGAGGGCCTGTTTAAGAATAAAAAAAAAAATAGAATAGTGTTGGGGGTGTGGCTCAAAGATAGAAAGCCCTTGGGTTCAGTCCTCAGTACCACAAAAAAAAAAAAGAAAGAAAGAAAGAAAGAAAGAAAATGGAGTATGGGCAAGCATGGTGGCACATGCCTATAATCCCAGTACTTGGGATGCTGAGACAGGAGGATCAAAAGTTCAAGGCCAGCCTCAGCAACTCAGCGAGATCCTGTTTCAAAATAAAAAGGACTGGAAGTTTCTCTCAGAGGTAGAACACCTCCTTTGTGTGTGTGTGTGTGTGTGTGTGTGTGTGTGTGTGTGTGTGGTACTGGGTATTGAATCCAGAGGCATTCTACCTGCTGAGGCTGTCCTTGAACCTGCAATCCTCCTATCTCAGCCTCCCAAGTACTGGGATTACAAGTGTACACCACCACGCCCAGCTGAACACCTCCCTTTTTAAAGACAGGGTCTCCCTATGTTGTCCAGGCTGGTCACCAGCTCCCCAGTTCACGCAATCCTCCTGCCTTAGCCTCCTGAGTAGATGGAGCTCCAGGCATGCTCCAGGCTTTGTTGTTTCACTTTGGTTGACGGCATATGTAAGAACTTTGGAGAGTGAGGAAACAACTTGAAGTGAGCAAGTTGGCTTGGTATACTGGCTTTCAAACTGTCTCGAAGAGGAGCTGCTTCCGTATCACGCATTCCTGTAATCCCAGTGACTCAGGAGGCTAAGGCAGCTGGATGGCAAATTTGAGGCCAGCTTCCACAATCTATCAAAGCTCTAACTCAAAATAAAAAATGAAAGAGCTGAAGATGTAGCCTAATAGTAGAGCATCCATCCCTGAGTTCAATCCCCAGTACTGTAAATTTTTTTTTTGGGGGGGGGGGACTACTGGGGATTGAATCAGAGGCATTCTTCCTCCAAGCTACCCTCCCAGCCCTTTTTGTTTATTTTTTGAAACAGGGTCTCACTAGCTTGCTGAGAGTCTTACTAAGTTGATGAGGCTAGTCTCAAACTTTTAATTCTCCTGTTTCAGCCTCCCAAATACTAGAACTAAAGGCATGTGCCATAATACCCAGCTAAGAAAAATTTTTTTAAAAAAAGGATGTGAGCCAGGTGTTGTGGCACATACCTGTAATCCAAATACTTGGGAAGCTGAGACAGGAGAAACACAGGTTCAAGGCTAGCCTTAGCAACTTAGCAAGACTCTGTTTCAAAATAAAATAGAGCTGGACGTGGTGGCACATACCTATAATCCCAGTATTTAGGAGGCTGACACAGGAGCATCACAGATTTCAGAACAACCTCAGCAACTTAGAGAGACTCTCAGCAACCTAGCAAGACCTTGTTTCAATACAAAAAATAAAAAGGGCTGGGAAGCCGGGCGTGGTGGCGCATGCTTGTAACCCCAGCATTCGGGAGGCTGAGACTGGAGGATCCGGGTTCGCGGCCAGCCTCAGCTACCTAGTGAGGCACTCCGCAACTTAGTGAGACTCGGTTTCAAAATAAAGAATAAAAAAAATAGGGCTGGGGGTATAGCTCGGAGGTAGAATGCCCCTGAGTTCAATCCCCAGTACAGCCAAAAAAAACCAAAACAAACAAACAAACAAAAAAAAGGGCTGGGAGTGTGGCTCAGAGGTAGAATGTCCCTGGGTTCAATCCCCAGTCCCACAAGAAAAAAAAAAACTATATATATTATATTATATTATATATTTAAAATATATATAATAGGGCTAGGGGTGTAACTCAATTGTAGAAAACCCCTGGGTTAGATCCCCAGTACCACTATAAATAAATAAATAAATAAATAAGAATTCTTCCCAAATTAATTTACAAACTCAATGTAATCTCAAAAGAAATTTTGTGATTTGAGATGGTATTTAAATTTACATGAAAATGCAAATGGCTAAGAATAGTCAAAAAACATTGAAGAAGAAGGTAGGAGGACTGGTTGTATAATATCAAGATTTACTATGGTCCAAAGACAATACGGTATCAGCAAAAGGAGAGACAATAGAAGCTGGGTGTGGTAGCGCACCCCCATAATCCTGTCCTTGAAAGGCTGAGACTGAAGGATCACAGGCTCAAGAACAAAGTCAGCAATTTAGCAAGACCCTGTTCCAAAATAAGAAAATAAGCCAGGTGTGGGTGGAAAGGCTGAGACAGGAGGATTGCAGATTCATGGCCAGCCTCAGCAACCTTGTGAGACACTCTGCAATTTAGTGAGATCCTGTTTCCAAATAAAAAATTAAAAATAGGACTGAGGGTGTAGTTCAGAGAGAGAATGTCCCTGTGTTCAATCCCTAGTACTGCAGGAAAAAAGGGAAGGGAAGGGAAGGGAAGGGAAGGGAAGGGAAGGGAAGGGAAGGGAAGGGAAGGGAATGGAAGGGAAGAAAGAAGGAAGACTGAGAGTGTGGCTCACAGATCAAATACCCCTGGTTTAATATGAAAGAAAGAAAGAGAGAGAGACAGAAAGAAAGAAAGAAAGAAAGAAAGAAAGAAAGAAAGAAAGAAAGAAAGAAAGAAAGAAAGAAAGAAAGGTAGATTGTAAACAACATACAGCCTATGTCTTGTCCTTTTGGTCCTCTGTGACACTGTCTTTTTCTTTTCTCTCTCTCTTTTTTTGGGGGGGAGGGGTGGTACTGAGGATTGAACCCAGGATTGCTCTACCACTGACCTACTGAGCTATGTCTATCTATCTATCTATCTATCTATCTATCTATCTATCTATCTATCTATCTATCTATCTATCTATTTTGGTACTGGGGATAGAACCCAGGGGCATTCCACCTCTGAACTATACCCCCAGCCCGATTTTATTATTTTATTTTGAAACAAGGTCTCATTAAGTTGCAAAGTATCTCACTAAATTGCTGAGGCTGGCTGTGAACTTGTGATCCTCCTGTCTCAGCCTCCCAAGTACTGAGATGACAGGTGTACACGATCAAGACATATACTTTCTCTCTCTCTCTCTCTCTTTCGCTCTCGCTCTCGCTCTCGCTCACTTGCTCTATCTCTATCTCTCTCTCATACTGGAGATTAAACACAGAGGTGTTCTACCACAAAGCCACATCCCTAGCCCCCTATTTTTATTTTTGAAACAGATTCCACTAAGTTGCTGGATTGCTGAAGCTGGCCTCAAATCTGTGATCCTCCTATCTCAGCCTCTCAAATACTGGGATTACAGGCATGTGCAACAATGCCTGGCAGACAGAATTTTTACATTGCCCATCTGCTCTTAAAGATCATTTGTTCTAATCACTCATCTAGGTGCATAAAAAGATGTACAAAAGAGAAACCATTAGCATTCTCAAGACCCTGGCCTGGACTATGGGTCTAAGTCTCCTACTATGGAAGGTGCAAGGTTGCTAGGCTAAGGAGGAAGCTTTAGTGTCCCCTGAAATCCTACTACTTGGTTTAGACTATGCATGAATTGTTTCTTTTTCTTTTCTTTTCTTTTTTTTTTTTTTTTCTGGTACTGGGGATTGAACCCAGGGGCATATACCCCCAGTTCTATTTTTTACTCTTCATTTTGAAAAAGGGTCTCACTAAGTTGTGGAGGGCCTCACTAAGTAGCTGAGGCTGGCTACAAAACTGTGATCCTCCTGTCTCAGCCTCCCAAGTACTGGGATTACAAGCATGCACCTTCATGTCTGGTTGATGAATTGTTTCATTTTTTTCTTTTCTTTTTTTTTTTTTTTAGTACTGGGGAATGAACTCGGGGGCATTCTACCTCTGAGCTATACCCCCAGCCCTATTTTTTATTCTTTATTTTGAAACAGGGTCTCCCTGTTGCAGAGGGCCTCACTAGGTAGCTGAGGCTGACCTTGAACCTGGATCCTCTGGTCTCAGCCTCCCAAATGCTGGGATTACAAGAGTGCGCCAGCACACCCAGCGAATTGTTTCATTTTGAAGGAGATATTTTGCGTGGAGCTTGAGGCCACACAAAGGTAGAGAATTCCAAATTCCCAGAAGTTGTTCTAATTGTGTTGTGCTATGTAATAAACCACCCCAAGTCCAGAGGCATAAAATAGCAACAGATATCATGCAGCTTCAAAAGGGCACAGCTTGAACAGCTGTCTCTGCTCCATGATGTCTGGGGCCTCTGCTGGGAAGACTCAAAGGCTGGGGGGCAGGGGTGTAGGAGAGAGTATAACCCAACATCTACGGCAGGCTGACCAGTCTTGGTGCCCAGGACTGAAGGGAGCCAGTACAGTCTCTCTAGACTAGGGGCTGGAATCATCAGGAGGCCTACTCATTACATACCTAGTGGTTAATTCTGACTGTGGCTGGTTGGAGTAACTTTATGTGGACTCTCTGTGTGGCTACTTGAGCACCTTCACAGCATGCTGGCTGGGTTCCAAGACCAAGCATACCAAGAGAACCAGGAAGAACCATCATTCAGAATCCAACCTCAATGTTACCTATGCTACCCAGTCGCCAAGATTCAAGAGGAGGAGCCATAGACACCACCTGTCCATGGCAGAAGTGTCAAAGGTGCATTGTAAGATCATGTAGGATGAGAGACGATGGTGTGTCATTGTGGGAAAATGCAACCCGCCACAGTTGTATAAATAGCCCACTGAGATACAAGGACTTGGACACACACCAGTGGTTAGCATGGAGCAGAAGAAAACCATTCTCGAGCCGGGCGTGGTGGCGCATGCTTGTAATCCCAGCATTCGGGAGGCTGAGACCGGAGGATCCGGGTTTGAGGCCAGCCTCAGCTATCTAGTGAGGCACTCCACAACTTAGTGAGACCCAGTTTCAAAATAAAGAATGAAAAATAGGGCTGGGGGTATAGCTCGGAGGTAGAATGCCCCTGAGTTCAATCCCTAGTACTGAAAAAAAAAAAAGAAAAGAAAACCATTCTCTCAGGTCTTTCTCCATATCTCCCATATCTAATATACCCTTTGGGCCATAGGGTTTTGTTTTTGCTTGTTTGTTTGTTTGGTTGGTTGGTTGGTTTTGTTTGTTTTGTATTGGGGATTGAACCCAGGGGCATTCTACCTCTGAGCTATACCCCCAGCCCTTGTTATTTCTTATTTTGAAACAGGGTCTCACTAAGTTTCTAAGGCTGGCATTGAGCCTGCTGCAAGCCTCTTGCCTCAGTCTCCCAAATTCTAGGATCACAGGCATGCACCATCACATCTGGCTTGGGTTCTAGGTTTTTAGTATAGGCCAGAATTCTTCAAAATGATGGCAAAGAAACAAGAGTTAGCAAGGCCACCTGTCCAAAACCCAAGTGTGCTTATAACTCTGTGTGGCATTTCATGAATACAGAGTAGGGGCTGGCCACCTGATGTGATAAGAAGACTGTGAGCTTGGGAGTCAGAAAGTCCACCTCCTTCTGCTGGCGCCTTGTCATCACAAGTCACACTTGTGTCTCAGATGCCTCATCTTTGAAGTGAGAGCAATTGCAGTACCTGAACTATTTAGTTCACAGCTGTAGAAATCAAGTAAGTACAAGAAACCACTGTGAAAACATAAGGTGCTACAACATTACATGAACGCGTCAAGCTTAGCATCTGCTTGCTGTCTTCCAGAGGCTAAGTATAGAAGCAAAGGCAGGAAGAGCCCTGGGTGGGAATGCAGTATGCGTGACCTTTGAGGCCCAGTAAGATCTGTAATTAAGACCGTGAGCCAAACTAATTACTTATGCTTGGCATACTAAATTAAAACATTTTTGGCCAAACAATTAGATGAGAAAACATCAGTAACGTATTGATATAGTCAAGCTGTAGATCAGCTGAGGTCTGAGTATAGTGTACTCATTCTTTTTGCAAAATAATAGGGAAAAGGCATATGTGCTATGATTTTTATATCATCCGGAGCTGAACAAACTTTTCAGTTCATTCTTGCCAACTTTGGTGGCACATGCCTATAATCCCAATGACTCAGGAGGCTGAGGTAGGAGGATTGCAAGTTCGAGATCAACCTGGGAAACTTAGCCTGTCTTGAATTAAAAAATAAAAAGAGGCTGAGGATGTAGCTAAGTGGTAGAGTGAGTCTGGATTCAATCCCTATTATCAGGAAAAAAGCTATTCTCATTTTATTTTATTTAATAACCAAAGTTCTACTCTGCTAAACTTTGTGAGGTAGAAAATAGGGCCTACTGTAGAAAAGATTATATGAAAAACAACTCAGACTTGGAAAGTCATGATCACACGCAGCTAGGGACCATGACTGTAAAAAATTGAATTAAAAATGAGTAACACTTAAAAAACCCGAAATCTCCAAAATTAATAACGAGTCTAGTGGAGAAATCACAGATAGAAAGGGTACTAATAACCACCTATGATAAGGAGTTTGCTTTCATTTCTGTTTTAAGACAGCAAGTTTACAAACAGCTCACCATGGATTGAAGAATAAGTTTGAAAGGCACAATGAGTAAATCAGTACTTGTTTTATGATTTCTCAGACTGAGGATCCTCTGGGTCTTCACTGTCAGGCTAGGCTTTGAAGCCTTCTCACCTGGCACTTCTTCCCTGAACTATCAGGTTCTTCCCAAGCTGCCAATGATTACCTTTTCAGAGGTTTCTCTCTCTCTCTCTCTCTCTCTCTCTCTCT
>PVLC010018654.1:0-31753 GCA_004027655.1 Graphiurus murinus
AAGTGGAAACAATATTATAGTGCTTATGTTCAAGTAACCCCTCTTTTTTATTTTTGTTTTTGTGGTACTGGGAGTTGAACACAGAGGCATTCTACCTCCGAGCTACACCCCCAGTCCTATTTTTATTCTTTATTTTGAAACAGGGTCTCACTAAGTTTCGGAGGGCCTCACTAAGTAGCTGAGGCTGGCCGCGAACCCCAGATCCTCCAGTCTCAGCCTCCCAAGTACTGGGATTACAAGCGTGTGCCACCACACCCAACTACCCTCGTTTTACTTAATAATATCCTCAAAGTCAAGAATAGTAATCTCATGCTGTGCATAATTTATAAATAAAACCATCATAATTTTGTATGTATAGAAATAAGCATAGTATATATAAGGTCTAGTACTATCTGTGGTTTCAGGCACCTATTGGGGGTGAGTGGGAATACTGTATAAAGGGAAAGAAGCCAGCCAAAAAAGGACATACATTTCAGTATTCCATGTGTATGAAATATAAAAAATGCCTAAATCCATAGAGATAAAGAGTAGATTCATGGATGCCAAGGGCTGGGGTGCTAGGAGGTTGAGTGCAATGAATATGAGGCTTCTCATATTATGGTGATAATAATGTTCAGAAATCTGATAAAAATAACAGCTGCATAAATCTCTGAAGATATCAAAAGTCCTTCACTTGTACAGAAGTGAGCCAACATTTCCCGTGAAAGGCCAAGAAGTACATATTTTAGGCTTTTTGGACCAAAATTTTTGGTGGAAAAATCTCATTGCAGAGCAAAGGCAGTTCTTCAGTCAGCATTTCTGATGCTGTGACCAAAATACCCAATGAGAACAATTTCGAGGAAGAAAGGTTTACTGGGGCTCACAGTTTTAAAGCTTCAGTCCAGAGAGCCCACTCTGAAGCGTCAATGACGGTGATGGTGGCAGGGTGTGTGGAGGGACACCACCCTCACATTACGGAGGCTGAAGCAGGGAGAGCAAGAAAGCAAGGGGAAGGGGACAAGAGACACGTGTAATCCCCAAGTCCACACCCCCAGTGATCTTTCTCCTCCAGCACACTCTACCTGCCTACGTTACCACCCAACAATACATTCAAATTATGAATTCATCAATGGATTTATCTATTGATGAGATTAGAGCCCCATGACTCAATTATTTCATCTCTGAATATTTTTACCAATATGTGAACTTTTCCAAGAGATGTTCTGTATCCAAGCCCTAACAGGCAACCATAGACAGCATGTAAATGGGAAAACATGGCTGTGTTCTAATAAAAACTGATTTGCAAAAACAGGCAGTGTTCTTTGGCCTGTGGATGTAGTTTATCAACCTTACTCTAAACAGTGAGGTTTTTGACAGTGAAGTTTTTAAAGCAGGGGTCCTGCCTGTTCATCTCTATATCCTCTCATGGCCCAGCCAGCAGAAAGTACTCAGTACATGAACAGAACAGAAATGCCCTTGACCAACCCCACTGTGGGGAAAGGAAGGTGCTAGCATTTCTCATCCCTCTCAACCTTTGGCAGCACCTGGGGCTGGAGTGACCAGCTCTAGTTGGCTGTGAAAGAGATCCTGCCACCTGCAGACACAATTGGGTCTGGGATTGAAAAGAAGGTGATAGAAACAGGATAGGAGCCATACATGGTGATCAAGTGATGAAGACTAAAATATGAGGCTCATTTAACCCTGGGTTTATCTCGCTTTGTGCCTTCCCGCAACAGCTGCAGTAGTTAGAGGAAAGAGCTCTGGTTTGTTACCTTAGAATTACCCTCCCCAGAGCTGCAACTTTCATGCAGATCCACGAATCTCTGGGTCTACATGTCCATCCAGGTCTGAATATCCATCACATCAAGAAGAAACAGAACTGTGGTTCTCTTCTGATAAAAAAGACTTTGGCCTATTGTTCTAAACCTGGTTAAGGTGCTGTAGCAGTCTTTACTGAGAAACCCACCTGCAATATTTATCCAATTTCTCCAAGGAGGGAAGGTGAAAAAATTACAGCACTCACATCTTGACTTGTTGGGGTTGCTTCAAATCATGCATGTTTTATACCCATTGCTTGAGCACAGGCTAAGCAGAGACACAGAAGGACCAGATCTGTGTTCCATTAAGGGCAGTGAGGGGAAATAGGGCATGTTTTCCCTGTCTGGGCTTTCCCAGGAATGGATGATGGGGATACTCCATTGATTATTTCTACTCTTCTGAATTCAAAGGTCTTTGCTCCCCTCCATTAACACAGCCCTGCTGTCACCACAAACTGAGCAATAAAATAGCTTTGAACTGCTTTCCAATTATGGGGACAGAACAAGTCAGAACAAGACCTATTTAGAGCTTAGTGACCTAAGTACCCATTATTAAGACCATATCTGAAGTTTAAAAATTACAAATAAATAACTATTCATTTCTGTAACATTATATTGTAATTATTTGCAATTTAATTGGGGAATATAATGAAGGGAATGTATTGGGAGTCTTCTATGTAGCAGAACATATCAGGTAGAAATTATGTTATAACCTGTAATCCCAATATTTGGGAGGCTGAGACAGGAGGATCACAGGTTCAAGGCCAGCCTTAGCAGCTTAGTGAGACCCTGTTTCAAAATAAAAAAAAGACTGGGGTATGTATTTCAGGGGTAGAACTCCTGGGTTCAATCCCCAGTATAAGAAAGAAATAAAGAGAGAGAGAGAGGGAGAGAGAAAGAGAAATTATGTTATAAGCTATGCTTCTATTTTTACATAATGCTAATTTATGTTTCTTATGAAATTTGGGAGATATAGTACTCAATATATTGATCTCAGTTTCTTTTATTATCTTTTTTTAAATTTTTAGGTATCAGAGAAAAAAAAGCCATCAATATTACCCACTGAGTTAGAAGCGGCATGAGAAATATCTCTACCTAGTATCCTCCTTTGAGCACCTTGGGAACAAGGATAAATGAATCTTGACTACTTGGATGACTACTGGAGCCAAAGCATCTGTCTTAGTCCAACACAAGCATACATAACCCAGGAATCTAGTAGTGTGTGTGTGTGTGTGTGTGTGTGTGTGTGTGTGTGTGTGTGAGAGAGAGAGAGAGAGAGAGAGAGAGAGAGAGAGAGAGAGAGAGAGAGAGAAGGATTGGGGAATTGAACCCAGGAGCATTCCATCTCTGAGATACACCACCACTCTTATTTTATTTTTTTGTTTTGTTTTGAAACAGGGACTCACTAAGTTGCTGATGGCCTTGCTAAGTTGCTGAGGCTGACTTCAAACCTGCAATCCTCCTATTTCTGCCTCTCCAGTATTAGGATTATAGGTGTGAGCCACCATGCAGGAATATAACCCAGTAATTCTTCATAGCTGTGATTCTCTAAAATTGGGTGGACATGATGTGGGGACTGACTAAGACACCTCAGTTGGGACCATGTATCTAGGATCTAGATTTTGATTCTTGGCTGAGTTCCTTGGTCATCCTCCACCCAGAGTGTCCACATGTTCACCTTAACCTTCCTCACAGTACAGTGATGATCTCAGAGTTCAAACAAGGAGCATTCTAAGAGCAGGGGTCCAATGTACAAGTGACTATCTGGCCTCTAATGTATATAATATCTACTGATATCTCAATTGGCCAAAGCAAAGTGTGTGTGATTGCACCTATGTCCTACATAGAAGTTACATGTCTAAGCCCAGAGTCTAATATAGGAGAGGAGGCAGAAGTGTGTAAATATTGTGAGACACGGTTCATCAAGGGACCATCAATAGAGCAGTCTGCCACACCAAAGATCTGGTTCATCCTGAGTTCTATTAGGCCCTGATTTTATGTCCCAGTTCTGATCATTGTGCTTCTGTTGTTTCCAGCAAAGTGTCACCTTTAGCATCTCTCTATATATACCGAAATGCCATGTCACAGAAAACCTATAAAAAGCTGCTACATCTATTGTCTCTTCAGCTCAGGAATTTTTTCAGACTCTACCTCCCTCACTCTTCTTTGAAGCTCTTCTCTCTCATCTGCGTATCCTCCTTTCTAGCTATAAATGTTACTGTATTGACCCTTTATGCCTTGCCTCTTCCAAATGACAACTGATGCTCAGTACAAGCTGTTTGGCTTTTACTATTGGAATAACCCAAATTCTGCCCTCTAGATTGCCTCCTCATTTCTAAGCACCAGATACTTCTTTAAGTGGGCCCCATCCAAGATTCTGGGCCCACTACCTTTGACATAGCTCGGCTGAGTCTGTCCTTGTCTATTTACATTTGGCTCATGATCCTGAATCCTTGATTTAGGACTCATATAGGACCCTAACCCTAACCCTAATTTACTTTTCCTGTTTCCAAAAAACTTGAATTCCATCCTGAAGTCCAGCCCAGAAGTGGAGGCTGTGTAATTGGCAGACACACTCCCTCCATTCTAATAAACTCCATATCTCCAGATCCTGGGATCTCTGTCATTTATACTCTGCCTAGAAAGATATCCCCAATGTCCCTGGTTGAGCAAGATACTCAAACCAGCTTAAGCAGGAGATGGGGATTTACAGGTTCACATAATCATGAGATAGGTAAACTGAAATGAACCCATAGAGAAAGACAATTAATAAATAGAGATCTTAAAACATGACAAGTTTTATAAAGCTTGTTTCTTGGGATAAAGATAAATAGAACCTTCAATGTATGCCTATAAGAGATTAGACATATTATTATTAGTTAGGATGTCACCCCCTGAGGAACTTACACAATGTGCCCATGTGTGATTAATGGGTAGGCTCTTTGATCAAAGAGGAACATGCTGACCTCCATGTGTATGGTGGTCACCATGGGATTTAGTCGGCATGAGACTTGATTTTCAAGGAAGTTTGTAAACATTTGTCAAATCAGCAAAATCTAGCAATGGCTCACCTGCTCAAGGTTCCTCACACCCTCAAGCATACATATAATCAGAAATCTCAAACCTGGGGACATCACTCATCTTCTATTTTTAGTGGTGAGAGGTGCTCATACACCCTCTGAGTATCAATTCTTCTTTGAACAGTGAGGTGTGCCCACACACTCTCTTGAGTGCTGTCCTTCAATAAATGTTAACCTGTACCTTGCTTACTGACACATCCTGCAATTTTTTTCTGCAATGAATGTTAAGAACCTGGATGGTTCCAAGTTGAGGTTCCCTTCACCTAAGACCTCCTGGGATCCCCAATGGTGACAATCAAGCCATGAGAAGGTGGAATTTGCCTCAGAATTAATGGGTATAGGAACTGGAATATAGGAAGAATTTGCCTTCTACCCCATCTCTTACTTATGCTGTCTTTAGACACTGGTTGCATGATATGGTTTGCTCCTCAAAAGCTAGTGTGTTGGAAGTTCAGCCCCTATCGTGAGAGCGTTGAGGTAGTGTTGTCTCTAAGAGGTGGGACCTAATGGTAGGTCAGTAGGTCATGGAGGCTCCACTCTCATGAAAGAATTAATACAATCTCACAGAGGTGCATCAGATGTCACAGGACTGGATTAGCTTCCAAGAGAGCAGTTTGCTATAAGCAAGGGTAGCACTTTACTTGAATTCTCCTTCTGCTCGAGCCACATACCACTCTCACATTTGTGCTCGCCATTATGATGCCACCCACCATGAGTAAATGAAGATGCCATGCTCTTGAAATTGCAGATCTCTGAGTGAAGGAAAGCTCCTTTCTTTAGAAATTTCCCAGCCTTGGGCATTTTGTTATAGCTACAGTAAACAGCCTAAGATATTTCACCTTCACTTTCTAATGGCAGGGACCATGGCCATCAGTAGTCTTGAGATTTCTAGTGAGTATAAATTTCAATACTTGCTTTAAAGTTCCTTAACTCTCTACCAAGCAGGTAGAGAGTTATGCCAAAGTTACTTAGTAATACAGAAGAGACACAGAGGTTTAGAGCTTTTTTTAAAGCACTTGTTATGCTTTCTTTCTTACCCTATTTTGACATGTTGAGGACAAGGGAAAGTAGAAACAAGAGTATAGACCCCCTTATTAGTGACAGGTCAGGTTTTGCTACTAAATGCATAATATAAAAAGTTCAGTTTTCAAGGTTTGAGGATTTCAGAATGATGGTTGAGAGACTGTACATCTATACTAAAGATGTAGAAAGTGATAACTAAATGCCTTGGACAGATGATTTCCAGTGTTAGGGACCCTCTTGGATCAAAGCTAGGGTCTGTGATCGGTTGAACTTGCGTGTGTGATTGTGCCTATGTCCCACACTCCTACCTCAGCCATGCCTTACCCATCAGGAACACCACAAACAGCCCTTCCTCAACACTTCCTGTTTCTCTTGACCCTCTGTTACCATCTTTCTAAGCGCTTACTTCCAAAAAGGAAGCTCCACTTAGTAATGTCCCATCACCTCATAGTAGGGGACCATCAGTGCCAGGATATCCCCGTGTTAATCAGTTTTTCATTGCTGTGACAAAATACCTGAGAAAATTAACTTAAAAAAGAAAGATTTATTTTGACTCAGTTTCAGAGGCTTTAGTCCATGGTCACTTTGCTCTGTTGTTTCTGGGCCTGTGGTGAAGCAGAACATCATGTTTGAAAGCAGGTAGTGGAGAAGAGCGGCTCACCTCCTACCAGCTAGAAGGGAGGGAGAGAAAGAGAAAGACAGAGAGGGAGCAAAAGCACTCACTTTTATAACAGAGTGTCTCCCCCAAATCCATCATGGTGTTAATCTATTACTGGATAATTCATTAATGAGACCAGAATCCTTGTGATCTAGTCAGTTCTCAAAAGCCTGACCTCTGAACACTGCTATCTTAAGGATAACTCATTCAACACAAAACCTTTTAAAGAACACTTCATATCCAAACTATAATAGTCTACAACCCCAGGTCTTTCTTCTCTACTGAACCTTTAACCCCATAAAGTTCTAAAGATATCCTGATCAAATGCAATTTCCCACCTACTTAAACTATTGCTTATTCTTTGGCATCACCATTTACCACTCCCCTCCACAATCTGGATTTCATACATCCCATTCTCCAAACATCATCTTTTATCTCTCTAGCTTATTCCTTCTATACTCTAGTAACAAAGGTTACTAGAACACATTGGAACTTTTAGCCCAGCCCCCGTTTCCCTGTCCACTTGCACCTTAACTCTCTCACTAGCTTCTATGTCCCATTATTATAATCGGTCTCTCAGAAACACAACAACTCTTGTGTTGTTTCTCTTGTCCTCTGTTATACCGCACTGGCAGAAAATCCAGTGTTGATTAAATTCAATTTTCTACTTGTTCTACCCCTACACAGCTTAAAGTGGCCAGAGAGAAAGTGTGCAGCTAGGATGACTTGTCTTGGTTTAAATACGTGACAGAAAACTCCAGTGGGCCTGTGTGCTTTCTGTCACTCCCACCAGTCAGTTCACACGCCTGATCCAGGATGAGTAATTCACGCCTTCTCCTTCTCAAGCTGCCCACCCCCTTCCCATCCCTACTCTCAGCTGAAGACCTTGCCTTTTATCTCACTGAGAAAATAGAAACAGCCAAAAGAGAACTTTCATCTGCTCCCTCCCCTGTGCTTTCCTCACCCTCTCCTGCTCACTCATTTTCTCTTCCACTCCCTGCAGCCTCACACTGCACTTCAGCTTTCCTCTGGGGGTTAGTTCAGTCCTCTAAAAAGCATCATCATCATCTCACTTTTCTACTCCCTTGAGTTCTATCACCATCACTCCAAGATGGTAGCTGTAGCCCCCAAGGCCATTTGGGTTGCTTCCCACGGTTCCAACTCCAAATTTCCAGAAGGAAAAAAAAATGTCCTAACTCAAATCAATTGTTGACATTCAGCCAGTCAGCGGTGGCCATGGAAGAGGTTATGTTACACAGGTGGGCCACAGAAAACACAGAACACAAACTAGACAAAGAGAAAGTCTTCTAAAAGAAAAGAAAAATAATAAAATCAAACAGAAACATCAAAACTGAGTGTGGTGGTGCATGGCTGTAATCCCAGTATTTGGGAGGTTGAAACAGGAGGATCACAGGTATGTGGCCAGTATCAGCTACTTAGTGAGGCTCTGCACAATTTAATGAGATCCTGTTTCAAAATAAAGAATAAAAATAGTGCTGGGGTGTATCTTAGAGGTAGAATGCCCCTGAGTTCAATTCCCAGATCTGAAAAATAAAAATAAAATAGGGCTTGGGGTCTAGGCCAGAGGTAGAATGGCCCTAAGATTATCCCCAGTACCAAAATAGAAAAAAAAAAAAAAAAACAGTCCTCCAAAAGCTTGTCTTCCACTGAGAAAAGCTACATAGACAAAGGGCACTTAAAATTTTAGAGAATCTAGCTTTTTGAAAACTACCAAGAATGAGGAAAGAGCATTATGAAAGGAATCTAAGGAAAGCAAAGCTAAATGGAACACATATTTGACTTTGTCCCCTAGACCTTAAATGTCTCAGAGGCCAGAACTGACCCTATTGATCTTTATAATCCAATAAATAACATGGTACCTAGCATTCAATATTTGCTGGATTGAACAGAGTCCCCTGGAAGATAATGAAAAAAAATTGACAGCATGATGGGCACTGCAATTCTCCTTGTCTATAAAAAGGCAGAACTCAAGTCTTCCTGCAGAGTCAGATTTTTCTCTAGCTCTGACAATTATAAGGGACTGTGAAGAGAAATCTTTATTTGGGTGACATTTGGTCACATAATGGACAATGGCCTCATCTAAGGCTTTGCAAAAGATTCAGAAATGCCCTTCAGCTGTCTGTTTCTTATATTATCTCTCTAAAAGCCAAGGGCATAACACTTCCTCATAACTCTGGGATGGCATTTCCATGGAGAGATGAGTTAATCTGGCAGAGTGGGCTGTTTTCTGACCAAATGCAGGAATAGAACTGAGAAAATCTGCAGATGTGGCTCTGGGCCATGGGTAGGAGGCTGGAAAGCAGAAAGGTATGTCAGAATCACCTGGAAGAATGGCTTTAAATATAAATCCTCCCTCTATCAGGATTTTTATATTACCTGGGCTCCTGAGAGTGATGATAGGGAGAAATCAGAAGATTACCGGCATATATATTTTGAAAACTATATCTCCTTTTCCTCTCTCACCCCCTCACTCCCTGGAATATCAGTCACCTTGAGAGATACATTTGTGTCTGATATGTCTTTCTCAAATATCAGCATATCTTTTATGTGTGCATATATGTATGTATTTATAATGCCATTAAATTCCAGAAAGGATGGCAGATGGCTTACAAGGATATATAAAATACAAAAAAGGAGGATAAAAAATAGAAACAAAATGCTGAAGAGGAAAAAAATGTAGGAAATTCAAATGCTAGTAGCCCTAAGTACACTTTCCTGAGATTCGGCTGGTGCCCCTTCAAGGCCGGTGGCTCTTCTGGAGAGGACTGTGAGGACTGAACGGCATGTGACTGACGCCATGCTAGACACCCAGGGAGCATGAGCTTCAGGCCGGAGAAGGTGTCCATGTGTTACCAATGTGAAGATCCCTGACTCGGGTTCTCACTAGATGGAAGCAACCCTCACCCTCTGAAAGGAAGATAGGCAACGAGGGTCCCATTTTGTAAAACTGGGGTTGTTGCAGGGTCTCCATGAGAGAGCACTTGGAACTTAAGGAATTAGCAGGTGAGGCAAAGGGTTGTCATTAGGTCTTACTACTGCCCCTCCTGCCCAGAGTGAGACACCCAGAATTCAGCCCCTTTTCACTCAGATTCCATCCTGGCCAGTGGCCAAATGTCTAGCTCATCCTAATCCTGATTTGAAATGATTAATGCTGCCTTCCTACATGCATGGCAGATGTATTGGTGGAATGGGATCACACACTTTTTTAAGATCCCATGATAGGACTGAAAACATTGACATATGAGTGGAATGTTGGTAAAGGGGAGGGGTGGGGGGAAGGAAGAAGATCAATTGGTTCCACCCCATAATCCTAATAAGTATAGCTCAGATTACTGATGTTAGAAATAAATTTCCATGGTGTCATAAGAAAAGACACATATTTAAAAGCAGCTCAGCAAGGTGAGTTTTACTTTTTGCAAAAAAGATCCTGCCACCAATAGTTAGGTGTGCAGGAACGATGTGGTGGAAAAGTGCTGGGTATTTTATTTCCATGTGGGGCTTCTGTGCTGTGCTCCTGTGGGTGGGAGCGTGACCTCACAATCTTTACACCATTGGCTGAAGGGGTGCTGGAGGAGGGGTTGGTACTCACAATTTCCTGGAAATGCTACCTCTACAAAAGATACAAGCTCACAGGTTACACAATGGTAGTTCTACAAAATGAAGCCTAAGTCAAACTATCCCTTTGATAGAAAAGACAATTATATTCTCATGCTGATAACTTTTAAAGTGTTGGTTACATTACAGGTGGAACATCCCTAATCTGAAAGTCTAAACTCCAAATGGTTCCAAAGCCAAAACTTTTTGAGGACCATGGTGCTCAGATTTCAGATTTTTAGATCAGGGATGCACAGTCAGTAAGGTCTACACAGATTTCCTAAAATCCAAAAAGCTTTGAAATGTTAAACACTGCTGGTCCAAACCATCTTGGATAAGGAGTGCTGAACTTGTATCTCTTTAAACATTTCAACCACCTCCTTAGGAGCACTCCTATGGATATAGAATATAAGAAATAAATAGGTAAAAAGGAAATAGACAGGAACAAAAAGGAAAAATAAAATATAACTTTAATATAAGAACCTAGTGCTAAAGTGCCTTAATCTTTACTCTCTCCCCAAACAGACCTCTCTCTCCCAAATTTCTGGGAAATCTGTAGATCTTAGAGTTAACTGAAAGAAACTATAATTGCCCTGGGTATTGTTAACAAGACAGATGCAACACCTTGAGAAACATATAATTTAGGACACTCCCCAGCTAATCTGTTAATCAGATAATGAAGACCTCCATCAGCCTGCAGACTCTAAGGATGACCAGACCACCAGAAACTGCCTCAGGACTACGGGACTGAGGTCATCTTCACGCACCTCCTCTAGCCCCTCATGAAAGTCCCCCACAAGAAAAGAGCCCTGCACTCCCGCAAAATGTCTCCCTCTTAAGATGGCCTGCATTCTCCCTTGATTGTGTATTCCCACTTTCCCAAATAAACTTGTCTATGTTTATATGGTACATGCTGAAAATCTGTTCAGTCATGTTAGCCAAGGATCCTGCTGATCCTGACTTCCTGAGTTGAAGAATGGACCCATCACCCCCAATGTCATCACCATCCTCATCTTACAGATGAGAACGTGGAGCCTCAGAGATTAAATGCCCAGCCACGACAGTTGTACTCTTCAATTGTTGAGACAGGATTCAAACCCAGCAGTCAGGCTGGTCAAGCAAGGCAAGAGCTGATATGTAGTCTGTAGCTTATGGAACTCAAATTTTTAAAACTCAGCTATCCCCTGCAGCTCAGTGGACTGGGCTGTTTTATACCAGTGACAGAGTAAACATCCTTGGAAAAAAGTGTTTCTCCAATTCTTCTAAATACTGGGTTCCCAATTATGCTAAAGTAAAATGTCCGCTGATAATTTAGCAGTCATCCTGGCTCACCTTGAATTATTGATGTAAAAAAAGAGTCTTTTTTTTTTTTAACATTCCTCCCAACCAAGATTTTGTTTTAATTTATTTTCTCCAGTTAAAATTACACATTTGTGAGGGAAGGGATAGGGGTGGTTTCCAAACATAAATATTGTTGCAATTTAAATATAAGTTATCAAATCTCCCTTCCCCTACCCTTTGAGAGACTCCACCTTCTCACAGGCCCTGAGGGTCCCTGAGTGAAATGCCAGCCAGCAGCTTTTGTTTGAACATATTTTCTCTGAAATACTGACTAGACTTCAAGAGCAAGTCAGAAGAATCAGAAAACTCCTTATTTCTAACTCAACCCTGGGTCCTAAATATCCTCCTATATCTCACTGGATTAGCAAAATTGCCTGAGCTGAAGAGTTTGGATGCATTATTCCTTTTAGCATCTGAAAAATTACATTCTCAGATATTTTCCACATGTTTCTTTCAGTTCATTTGATTTATAAAATTATAGTGTACGCTCCTCGTGCTCAAATTCGCTTTACCTGAAGCTCAGACTATAAACACCTGACAAGGAGTTAACCTTTGAAGATTCCAATGCAAATGAGTGGTGCTCCTGTGCATATACAACCCTGAGCTAACACTGGCTGCTGAGGATGTTTTGCTAACATACCTCATATATAATGAAAAGGAACAACGGTATTTCTTCTAATTTCAACTTTGGAATTTTAAACTACAGATTGGTAGTTCCTTGAAGGCCTAATTGGTTACTTCCTAAGTAGCTGAAGCTGTTCCCATAATGCACAGTTGGTTGCTGAAAAAAACCCACCTTTTGATTAAGCTTATAGACCTTATGCCAGAACAAACCCTGCAGTGGGAGTTTTAAGTAATGCCTTTTCCTAATGACGAGAGAGGTATCTAAGGACAGGTACTGACTTTGGGATCAGGAGATGTGCTTCTATTTTACTGTATTTTCTTTTATGTAATGTTTTGTTTTGAAATAGTTTATGGCTTATAAGGAGTTGTGCAAACAGTACAGAGAGTTCCCATGTGCCTTCCCCCGGTTCCCCCAGGGATGACACATCCCATAACCACAGTACATGGAGGAGACCTGCTTCAAGAGCAAACACTGAACACACATACAATGTGCCAGGAACTGCCTGCCTTAAGGGCTTCACAAGGTTAATTCCTTAACTCCTCACAGCAGAGCTTTGGGATAGACATAGTAGCCTCCATTTTACATTAGAAGAAACCAAGGCACAAAGAAATGAGATAAATTTCCCTAGCCAAAATCAAACCCAGACCATCTGGCTGTGGAACCCATGCTTTGAAGCCCTACATTACCCTGGATTCTTTTTTTTTTTTTTCTCAAGCCAAGTTTCTACACACTCTATGTGTTTATAAAAATTAAGTTGTTTTGAAGATGTTTTAATTAAGCAAAAAAATACTAGGTCCAAAGTTCCATACTCAATGGATTATTCTTCCTTGGCATACACATCTCCTGTTTATAGGATGACTCTTAAAAACTATTTTTCCAAGCCTTAGGAAACAAGATGTAGGGATCAACAGCAAAGTCAGAGACCAGTACAAATGGCTTGCTGGCCAAGTAGCATTTACATGGAGGAATAAACTAGTCATGAATATACTTTGCTATTCCAGGCATGGCACCTTCTGATTCTTGCTGGGACTTCAAATTCTTCAGATAGCTATCTGAATAGCAAATGGGTATGAAAAGTATAATGTGCTGACTCAACAAAATTCAGGACATACAGAGAGAAATTAGCCAACTAAAACCAAAAATATTCTCAAAATTGTTCAAGAAAAAAAAAAAGAGGAGATGAAAATGGATTTTCCTCCCCATAGTTAGGTCTAAGGGAAATGGATTCCAACTACTAAGCACATGCATACTATGTGCCAAGCTCTTTATAACACTCTGTAATCCTCACAACTTTCATAAAGCAATATCCCATTCAAAGGGGAAGAAGCGAGAGATCAAGCTATTCTAACTATTCAGAGGAAGAACGGGGATAGAATCCAGGTGACAGTGGCATCCGTTCTCAATTCTGACCTATCACTTCAATACTGAAAACCAAGAGTGAGATGAGAATGCAGGACAAGCTAAGGAAGTAAAAGCTGACTGCCTTGCTAGTAGGAGGTGTGCCTTCCTTGTCTCTTGGGGCCCCTATAGAACCATATGTCCAGATGTAAATAGGGACCAATAAATTCATCAGATCTTGTTGGTTTTCTACCCTAACTTTTTCCTCCACTCCTACTTTAGTTTGGGGAGAAGTACAAACTTGGATTAGGCCAAATTTATTTGCAAGGTCTCATTAAGTTGAGAGTCTAAACTCCATTCTTTAATTCAAAGAGACTGGGATAGCTCTAACATTTGCTTGGTTGGCTAATTGAAATATGTATCCAAAAATGGTTTACAGTAAATGAAACAGAAATGCCATAACTCCTGATGTACTATAAAAGAAAGTATTCGGAGATCTAAGAAGCTTCCAATGCTAGAATGGATTAATCATATGAGAACTGCTCATCCATTCTGGAAGTATCTAGAAGATGCACCCTCCACTAAGGCTATGATGAGGCTATGATGAGGGGACTTCCTCCCCCAGCATCCTTGAAGAGTTCTGTAGTTGCTCCTCTCTGTAGGTCAGCTCTTTAAGCATGAACTGTGTTTAAATTAGGATTCCTGAATGTAGGGGGATGATAGGATTCTGGGGTAACAGGGGCCAAGTAACATCAGAGCCAAAGCAGCAATGCAAATAGTCTGACTCACAGAGACCTTTGGCACTGGCTAGTGGGTCAGACTCTCTCTAAAGCTAAAATAGATAAGCAGTGTGTTCAAATTTTCTTTATATATAAAAGTAGAAAAGCTCTAAGTCTAGCGAACAGAAGTCCGGTATAAGTTGCTTTGAGAGTCACAGCCTCTTGATCAATTCACAGACTGAAACTCACCAACCTCAGGACAGTGAGTGCTCAAAAGAGGATTCTGCTACACTGTCAGAATTTACTATGGATTTGCCTCCTAGTGTTTCCAAACTTAGTGAGAGAGAACCTGTTTAAAAATGAAAAATAAAAAGGGCTAGTCTTGTAGCTCAGTAGTAGAACATCCCTGTGTACCATTCCCAGTACCACAAAAACAAACAACATAAAACTCACTTAATTAAATTTCATAGTCTGGGGCATGTCAAGATAGCTCTTTCACGATAAGGACAAGTTGCTTCATCAGGTCCATTCTACCACTAGGAAAGAAATGCAATACATAGTGGGCCTCTTTGGCTTTTGAAGGCAACATATACCCATTTAACAAGGGAACCATAAAGCTGCCAACTTTTAATGGGTCCTAGTACAAAAGAAGGCTTTGATGCAGATCCAGGCTGCTATCCAAGCTGTTTCGCCTTTTGGACCTTATGACCCACAGATCTAGCCATGCATGAAATGTCAGCGGCTGACAGTGATAATATGTGGTGCTTCGGAAAGCATTGATATGTGAACTACAGTGCAGACTCAGAGAAACCATGTGATCCTCCACAGATAACAACTCTCCCCTTGAGAAATAGGAACAGCTTTTCATTTGCTACTGGGTCTTAATAGAGATAAAATGACCAGGAAACACCAAGTTATTATATGGCCTGAGCTACCCAGCATGAACTGGGTGTTGTCTGACTTATCAAGTCATAAATTACAGCATTAACAACAGCACTCCATTACCAAATCGAGGTGTTCCACCTGAGATTGGCCTTGAGCAGGTCCTAAGGACACAAGTTGCATGAAGAAGTGCCCTAGATCCTCATGGCTCCTTCATCTGCTACGTTTCCCTTTTTCTTTCAACCTGTACCTATGGCCTCATAAGTATTCCCTAAAACCAGTTGATTTATCAAGGGGAAGAAAATCCTTCGGGCATGTTTACAGATAATTCTGCATGTAAAAGTGGATGTTTATAGCACTACAACCCCCTGCACAGGGATGGGCCAGAAAGACAGTGATAAAGGGAAATGCTCCCAATGGCATTTGCTTAGAGCTGGGCATCTGACTATCATTTTGCCTGGAAGTAGAGAGGGCCAGATGTATGGACCTACATTGCCTCATGGGCTAAAGATAATGTTTTGGCTGAATGCTCAGGCACTTAGAAGGAGCAAGATTGGACAACTAATGACAAGGAAGTTTAAGGGAGAGGTACATAGATAGGACCCTCCAAATGGAGGATCTTATGCACAGATGCTTACTAAAGGGTGATATTATCGGAGGAAGAATTTAACAATCAAGTGGATAGTGTGGCTCATTCTGTGGATATCAGTGAGTCTCATTCCCTACCTGCTTCTGTCACTGACCTACAGACTCATGCACAAACAGTCCTGTGGTTCAGGAACATGGACTTCTATTCACCAAGCTGATCTGATTTTCAACCAGTATTAAGTGTCCAATCTGCCAACAGCAAATACCAACACTGAGCTCCTGGTATGGCACCATTCCTCAGGACCACTAGGTAGCAGATGAATCACCTTCACCAACTTCCATTATGGAAGAGAAAATATTTTATTCTTAGCTTCTTACTCTATATATTGATTTGCTTTCCCTATTTCCAAAGCTTCTGTTCAAACTACCATCTGTGGACTTACAGAGTACCTTATCGCCCTTCATGGTATTCCAAACAGCCTTACTTCTGACCAAGGAACTTAATTCATAGAAAGCAAAAGACAACAATGTTTGTGAAATTTGCTGGTCACATGATGTTCCTCATCTTCCTGAGGATGGATGGTAGGATGATGGGGTGGCTTTTTGAATTCCCCATCATGGCACTAAGTAAATGAAAACCAGTGAGAGGATGGGGAAAAGTCCTCCAGGATGCTGCCTATACTCCAAATCAGCATCCTATCCCTGGAACTAGTTCTCCCATAGCCAGGACTCACAGATTTGGGAATCAAATGCTAAAAGTGGAAGTGACACTCTCCACTATTACACCCACTGGTCCACTAGCAAAATGTTGCCTCCTGTCCCTCAGCTTTAGGTTCTGTGGGGCTAGTGGCATTAGTTCCAAAGGCAGAAATGCTTCCACTAACAGCTCAACAGTGACTCAACTGAGTTGGAAGTTGATACTTTGACCCAGCTATTTTGGACTCCTTGGGCCAGTCAATCAACAGGCCAAAAAAGGGGGTTACCATTTGGATGGGGATAATCGATCCTGTCTATCAGAAGAAATCAGGGTGCTACCATATAAGAGAAGTAAGAAGGAGTATGTCTGGGATGCAGAAGATTTTCTGAGTACATGTGTAGGTGTGTATTGGGGTACTGGGGTGTTCTACCTCTGAGATACACCCCCAGTCCTATATTTTATTCTTTATTTTGAAACAGGGTCTCACTAAGTTACAGAGGGCCTCACTAAGTAGCTGAAGCTGGCCACAAACTTGGATCCTCCCATCTCAGCTTCCCAAGTACTGGGATTACAAGTGTGCACCACCACGTTTGGCTTATTTTATTTTTGAAATAGGGTCTTGCTAGGTTGTTAAGGGCCTCACTAAATTTTTGAGGCTGGCCTAGAACCTTTGATCCTCTTGTCTCAGCCTCCCAAGTACTGGGATTGCAGACATGCACCACCACACCTGTCCACCTCTTAAGGTTCTCGTGCCCTGAGATTAAATTCAACAACCCAATTGATACAGGACTACCAGTGCCCAAATCCTTCAGCAGTGAAGATCTGGGCCATCCACTAAGCAGGAAACCATGAGCAGCTGAGCTACCCATTGAAGGCGAAGGGAATATGGAATGGGTAATGAAAGAGGTATATATATATCAGCTACAACCCTGTGACCAATGCATAGAGGACTATAATAGCTATAAATGTTTGTTGCTTATTTTGATATGAATATTTATATATGCATTAGCTGAATATTTTTATTTCCCTCTCTCTTCCCCTTATAATATTATATCATATTACATTAAATATGTTCATAGATAAATTTTATATCTCAGCATTTAATGTAGAGGATCTAAAAGGGGGCATATAAATTCCCTAGAAGAAAAATGATTACCCAAAGACACACACAAAAGGACTATATCTTCTTTGGGAGAAATAGTTAATGTTGCTGTTCATACTATGGTTAGCTGTTATGTTAAATTCAAGTATGGCTTTGTTACTGGCTTTATTTGGAGACTGTCTGGCTTCAGAAGACATGTATGAGTAACAAGTGGTCGGAAAGAGAACTGTGGCAGTGTGTCAGCTTGGTGAGGCTGAATTACAGTTCTAGAAACTTCTCTTCCTGTGTTTTTCTGGCTGGGGGGCTGCGAGGGAAATTTGCAGACAGAAGGGAAACAGCAGGTATTCTGTAGCTCACACGTTCTCACTTGTCTATTGGCTCAACTCACCTGTGTGAGGGAGCAATTGGGTAAGCACTAGCTCTACCTTGCCAGGTCCTTCTTAGCCACTGCAGCTCCTGGCCAGGTGTGTGCTTTACTCCCTGGGCATCTTACTTGGCTTCTGCAGGATGCCCAGACCACCCATTATTGACAGGGGTTTCAGCTCATCCTGCAGGAATCTAGCTTGTTCTCTTCTGTTTCACATCCTTATTTTTATCTTTGGGTAATATTTATTCTCCTACTAGGACATTTATACTCCCCCTTTTATCTTCTACCTTAAATATTGAGAAATATTACATATGTGTGCATAAATATATAATTATATATTTATGATGTGTAAGTATACACACACACATATATGTATATATATATATATATATATATATACATATATATATATGCATATACTGTGTTGCAGGAATTTGACCTTACCCGTAGTAGAAACTCTCTAAATATAAATGTATAATAATACTACATTATATATAATACACATATACAATTGGCTACAAAGACTTGGCATTGTGAAATCTATCATAATCAAAATAAAGTCTTTGTGTGAGAGCTACCCAAAAAAGGTAAAGAAAACTGGGATATTATGAAGGAAGGGTTCTTACACAGGAATCCCTGATAGTAACTCACAAAAGACTCTGCCAGACCACAAGTTTGCACAGAGGCCACCACAATCTTATATAAAAAAAATCTTCCTACAAGAACATCTGCCCAGAGACTGTCTGTTCAATCTCTGATGACCACTATTGTTGTTAACAGACATTGTATCCAAGTGTTATTGTTTCATATATACCTGATGTAATCGTCCTTATTTTTGTCTTTGAATACCTCTAACCTCAATCTCTTTGAATATGCCCATGGTTTCCTATGTCACACACATATTCCCATTCCAGTGCTCTGCTATTCCCAAATAAATATCACCAGTCTCTCTTTAAGGTGTGTGTATGTGTGTGTGTGTGTGTGTGTGTGTGTGTGTGTGTGTGTGTGTGTGGTTGTTCTCTTTCTCTAATAGAATCCTGATCAAAACTTAGGTCTACCCCAGAGGGTTAGAGACTTTGACCATCAGGCACAAGTCCTGTGGCGCTTGAGGAGCTCCCATCCTGAGTGCCACAGTCAGCTGCCAGCTCTGGCTATGAAGGAGGAGCCTCCTCCTCGTAGTTTCTTCTTTTCTTTCTCCACTGATCCTTTCCCCCCATCTCAGCAAGAGGTTCATATAAGGATGATCTCAGAGCCAAGAAATGCTGGAAGAAATGAGAAATGGCTGCCGAGACCCTTGAACTGCAGCCCTGGCCTGGAATGATCATGTGTTAGCTGTTCTCCAGGACCCAAGATTCCTTCCTTATCTCTGCACATCTGGGGAGGATGTGGTTTCTGTCTTATTCTCAGCGACCCATGAACCTTCTCCTGCCTTTCCCCATGAAGCAAATTTTCTTGTCATATGAAAAGGCACAGATTCCTGCTCTCATCCAAGAAAGTTTGGTGAGCAACCATTCTAGAAGCCCACAGTCCTGCCATCTGGGGCACAATCTATCATTGATTTCTCTTTGCAGTTCACCTTACCTTTCTGGGAAAGCTGATCTGACCATGCCAGGAGGGTTGATAACAAATAACATTGCACTCTACCTTTTTGTTGTCATTTCTGGTGCTGAGGATGAAGCCCAGGACCTTGTGCATGCTTGGCAACTGTTCTGCCCCTAACTTATCCCCAGCCCACACTCCACCTTTAATCATCCTGATACATTTCACACTTTTCATTCCCAAAACTACTTCTTCAAGCATGGTCCAACAGTGATGGAGATGGAAGATCTCCATTTCAAAGAAGAAAAGCCCATTTTCTCCCTTGCCCCATTCCACCTACCAACTGCAATTATTCACAATGATAGATGATAGGAGCCCTGACTCCCTCCAGTTTATTTCTGCAAGTCTGAGTTCCTCAAAACTTCTTCTTCCAGTGGGAACATTCCCCTGCTGAGCCATGAGTATGGAGATCTGGATCTCACTGATCCACACTGCCAACCCTTCCTAAACCTAAGGTGGCTTGAGAGACTCACTGAAGAGTCAAGGACAACCCACACCAGGAACCCTGCTGGGAGCCTGAGTCCTGATACTGACTTGCTTAGCATCCAGGAGCCATTCAACATATTTTTACCTCTTATAGATAAAAACAAACATATAAGGATATTCATCTCAGCATTCTTTAGGATACTGAAACAATGGGATTGTTTAGTAAGAGAATATTGAGTAGTTGTGTTAAGTCATGCTTTCACCATTTTTAATGAAAAAGAAGAGGGGAGAAGAGGAAGAGAAGAGGAGGAGGAAGAGGAGGAGTGGAGGTAAAAAAGGAGGAAGAGGAGCTCATGAACTGCTAAATCTTTTTTTAAAGCAAGTATTTGAAAGATATGAGCCCATTTGTTTATTTCCTTTAAAATTAAATTACTATTCCCAGAAAAAGAAAACAAAATTGCAAGCTGTTAGTAGTGATTTCCTCTGGAGAGTGGAATTGGAGCAGAATAATTTTTCTCTTTCCTACTATATACACTACTGAACATTTTGGTTTACTTATAATAATTATTACTTCATAATTTTAAAATAATGATTTAAAAATCATGATTTTGAAACCCAGAAAATGACAGAAAAAATAGAAATAAAACATAGAGTGTTTATAATATAAAGTGATTTTTAAAAGCAGGTCATATGGAGGCTAAAATAGCACAAAATATTTCTGAAAGAGAGAAACACACTGAAATGAAGAAAATTACTTCAACATGCAAATGCTGGTATTTTCTGAGTGTTAAGATTATAGGTAACATATCCTTCAGGATACTTTTTATTTTCTCAGAACTCATAAAGTTTAAATTAATTTTTAAGAAAAAATAGACATTGCTACTTTTTATATTCGTAGACTGGGACACAGTAGGCCAGGACAGCTCTATATGGCTCAAGTTGCCTTATTTTTTCCCCAAACTGAGATTCTTTGGAGAGAATTTTTCTCATGGGTCCTATAGTTGCTGTGTTCCCAGGGAGAACAATACAAAGTAAAACTTGGACTGTTCCTGCCTGGAAATGGCTCTGTGGCCACCTGGACCACCACAAATGTCATAGGCAGCCATGCCTCCAGTTCACTGATGAACACTGGTTATTAACTAACCTCCCTCCTAGGCAGGCTTTTTTTTTTTAATACCTAGTCTGCTGTTAGGTGCCACTCCCTTCATTTTGCCAACAATAAAAATTGAACAGAGAATGTTTAACTTAGAGCCAAAAAGAACAATTCGATAGCAAGGCCAGCAGCAGTCATCTAACTCAGGTATTCTCACATTTATTCACGCTCCTAAGTGGGCATCAGTCATTGTGGACACTAAGGATGTGAGAGCCCCATTAGCATAATCCTGGTTCTTTGAGTGCTCATAAAATGCAGGTGAGGAAAGGAGATGGGGAGGAGAAAGATCCGGGTTTAAAATGAGTGGAGCTCAGGAATGGCAGCAATGCTGTTGAACAGAGGAGAAGTCATGGAGCTAGGGAGAAAATGGAAGAGAAAAGCAGCAAAGGAAAGCCAGTAATCCAGTGTGTACAGGACTGTGTGCAGAACTCCAGTGTGTCTGTTTCCTGTGGACAGTGGTTCTCAAAGTGTGTGCCCAGACCGGCAACATCAGCAGCTCCAGGGCCTTGTTAGAATGTCAGAAGCGTGCACTCTTGGCTCCCACCCCTGATTTCCTGGGGATCAGAAAGTCTGGAGGCTGGACCCAGTCACCTGCATTTTGACCTGTCCTCCTCCTGCTGCCTTATCATGCCCCATCTTCAAGTGATTCTGATGTCTCTGAAGTTTGAGGACCCCTGCTATAAAGTTAAGTGAGTGGCAGGTCCTGAATTACTCAGGAAGACAGACACACAGCAGAAACCCCAGCATCACGAGTCATCTGCACCTCCTGGAAGGACCAGAAAAGGGGAAAAGCAGAGGTTCACCCAAGATAAGCAAATTGAGATTCAGGTCTATTTACAAAATGCTAGTTCTAAATGTAAATTAATGCCTATTCAAACAACCCTGAGGGAGAGCATGGCTTGTCTATATTTCAGCCATTCCTAGGCATGCTGAGCAAGAGGAAATTGCCCAACAGCCACTAGACCCCGTGAATCCAGAGCATGGTGTAAATGGGAACCCATACGGGTGTTCAGATGTGATAAGTGCTTTATTAGAAATTTAAGCTGAATGCAACAGAGCACACGGGAAGCAATCATTGCTGACTGTCAATAGTTAGAAGTCAGCTTTACCAAACAGAAAACATTAAATCTGGACTTTGAATAAACAGTAGCATATTGCCAGGGAGGGAAAAGAGCAGGACCAAAGGCCAGAGATCACAAACACTTCCCAGAAGTGAGAGAAGGCTGGGAAAGCAGAATCTGGGGAATTATGAGGAGCCCCTGTGCCAGCTCTTCATTACTATAACAAATACTTGAGATAAATCAACTTACAAGGAGGAAAGTTTATTTTGGCTCATGGTTTCAGAGGTTTCAGTCCATGGTTACTTGGCGACATTGCTTTTGGGCCTGTGGCAAGGCAGAAGATCATGGCGAGGAGCATGTGGTAGAGCCATGCTGCTTGCCTCCTGGTAGCCAGGAAGCAAAGAGAGAGAGAGGAAGGAGTTGGGGTCCCATTAGTCCCTTCAGGAACACATCCCCAATGACCTAGCTTCCTTGCACTAGGCTCCACCTCTTAAAGTTTCCACTACCTCCCAATAGTGTCACAGGTGGATTACTGAGCTTTTAACATGTGGGATACTTGTCCAAACCAGAGCAGCCCCATTGCCAGGATGACAAAGAGCAGCTCCATTCTATAGGCCCAGGAGACCCCTCAAAGGCTTTGAAGCAGAGGAATAGAGTAGCTAAATTGACAACTGGAAAGATATGTATGGGTAGAAAGAAGGCACTAGGGAGGGGGACCAGTTAGGTGAGATTCTGGGAAATTTCTCATTTTTATTTATTTGTGTTTTTTTTTTTCTCACCACGAATGTGTTTTACTCATCACTTCCTTTGCAGTTATGAAGTGTGGCTGTGAAGAGAAGGGACCACACAGGATGGGGACCTGCTGCAGATCACAACTTAAGAGGCAAGAAGAGCAGGGACCAAGCCCATGTAGCCATTTGCCCTTTGAGATTGGAAAGAAGGAATAAATATTCATAGAATATAAACTTTATGAGGTGGAAGGGACTCCAATCATTTGCAGCATAGGCCTCTGCTTTTTCAGTAAAAAAGACAGCAACACGGTTTCCTGAGAGCTCAGGGTCAGGGCTGGGGTGGGAGCTTGAGCTCCACAAAAGTTCAGACAAACAATATTTAATGCCCTCTGGTGTGAGGTATGTGTCAGGCACTGTCCATGCACACTCATTTAATCCACACACTGCCACCAGGAGGTATTATTATCATACCCATTTCACAAAAGAGAAAACTGAGGTAGAAAGAGGTTAGTCATATATGAGGTCAATGGCAAAGCAGAGATTTGAACCCAGATACTCATCACCCAATGCCAGCACTTGGTGAAGAAATGCTCCAGGAATGACTGGAAGATTACAACGAAGTGTTGAAAACTCAACTGAGCCTTGCTCCTATCCACACCTCCAGAAAGAAGCTGGAAAGAACTATAACATGTTTTCCAAAAGAAAGACATCTAGGGTCACAGTCAAAATGGTGTTGGCAGGCGTGCCAGGCAAGGCGGCTGGCGCTCTCATACCATGTGAGAATGCCCCAGTCCAAGCGTTCCCATGGAGAATGCCAGCTGTGGGCAAGTGGCCACCCTGCTAGGCCTCAGGCCACCAGGGAACCGCAGCAGGAAGAGGGCGGCTTCCCTGCCACCGAATCTTTACCTCCTCCAATTGTGGAATTGGAAAGTCTTCAAGTATTTTAGGGATGGGCAGCTGCCAATGAAGCTGAATCAAAAGATCTAAAAATAGTAAAGAAAATACAAAGACAGAATCAGATGACTTAGGAAGCCAACTCAAACTTAGAAAAACTATAGAATGGGTGGGGAGCAGGAAACAGAATCTCATTCTCTAGCAGTCAGTACCCCTAATGATTGTCTATTTGCTTATCAACCTCTCTTCCCCAGGTCTTAGTGGTAAAAAACTATCTCCAGTCACCTTCACTGTACATCAAAGCATTCAAATCAGATAACCAAACTTCCTGGTCTAATAGGATGCTCACATCAAATACAATACCCCCGCAGAGAGAGGTGCCCCTGTGTGATTCCTGCCATCTGTGTGGAGGAGCCTGCCTCCCAGGCAAGGGAAACAAATTCCAACATCATACATGACTCCGTGAAATGCCTGGGGGCCTCCCTGACCCTCATATGTGACACTGTGAGGTGGTAAGAAGAAACTCAGCTTTTTAGGACATATTTAACTGCTTCATCAGGAAACCTTCCTGAATTGTGATCTCGCCCATAAGGACATTTTAAGTTTGGATAAAGCAATTTCAGCATCAGTTCAGCAGTTCCACATTTTCAGGGCATCAGGCAGAGCAATTGGGGGCAAGCTAGGAACCATCCTTGGTGTCTTTCCCAGAAGTTAGTAGTGAGCCAGCTCTTGCCTCCCAGGGAAAGGTGATATGTTTCCCACAAAGGGCTGGTGGTAGCCTCCCTCCCCTGCCTTTTATTGCCTCTGAGGCATCCTGCACCCTCTGGTTCAGGAACCCCCCTTTCCTCTCTTTTAAGCTCATCACTAGCCATCCCCTTCTCCCTCTGACCCTCCTGTCTCTCTCCCTATGGCTGCTCCCTAACCTAGCAGGACAATCTCCCCATCCCAAGGCCCTTAACCTAATCACACATGCACAGCCCCTTTTGCCATGTCAGGTGGCATATTCACAGGTTCTGGCCATTAGGATGCAGACGTTTGTTATTTATGACAGTTCCTCACAAAAGCATCTCTGGCTGTGCCCTCTATCCTCTCAGTGACTCTGAGAAAATGAGCCATCCTCACTAAAGATTTCTGTTAAATAATTCAGGAAATTTTAAGATACATTCTTCAGATAGCCCTTTCAGTTACTTCATGGCAACTGCCATTACCTTAAACTTGAATCATCCTAGTGCCATGGAGATGCTTCTTGACAGCCAGAATTAGTCAGGGGTTCTGCAGAGAAACAGAACCACTAGGACATTATGATGGTGATGATGGTGATGATGATGATACATAGATAGACAGACCTCAACTTATGATGGGGTTCCATTTCAATAAGTCTATCATAAGTTGAAAATATCCCAAATTAAAAATGTATTTACTCCACCTAGCCTACCAAACACCAAAGTTCATCAATTCAGTATACCACTAAGTATCAGTGCATTTCCCTCCTGACCACCTGGTTGAGTGGGAGCTGAGGCTTGCTTCTTCTCCCTGCATCACCAGAGTATTGTTCTGCTTATCACTAGCCTGGGAAAAGATCCAAATTCAAAGTACAGTTCTAGCTGGGTATGGCGGTGCACATTTGTAATCTCAGTACTTAGGAGGCTTAGACAGGAAGATCACATGTACAAGGCCTGCCTCAGCAACTTAGTGAGGCCTTGTTTCAAAATAAAATCAGACTGGGTGTATAGCTCAGGATTAGAATGCCTCTGCATTCAAACACCAGTACAAAATAAAAGAAAAACAAAGTACAATTTCTGTTGAATGTATATTTCTTTTGCATCATCATAATGTAAAAAATCTTGTGTCAAACCATTGTAAGTCAAGAACTGTCTGTATATCAACAAATACATATATGCTTATATCCATGTGTATGTCGTGTGTATGTGTGTGTGTAAAGTGATTGATTATAAGGAATTGACTCACAAGTATTACAGAAATGGACATGTCTGATTTCTGCAGTAGCTGATGTTCCAATTCAAAGTGAGCCAGGCAGGCTTCTGTTGCTCAGAGGAGGGTCAGCCTTTTGTTCTCGTCAAGCCTTCAACTGATTGGATGAGGGCCCCATATTAAAGAAGGCCAGCTACTTTACTCAGTTGACCAGTTGCAATATTAATCTCATCCAAAAAAAGCCTTATAGACCCACCCAGAATCATATTTGGCCAGCTATTTTGTGGCCCAGTCAAGTTGACACAAAAACTATCATTATCACCTGAGGCCAGTGGCTGAGGTGGCAGCTGTACTGTCTGTGTCCTGCTGAGCCCTGCAGGAGCAGGTGTCACTGAGCAGTGGCCCAGTGACTGGCACCCACTACAGTCTGCACTGGGGGTTGGCTAAGGCCACCACAGAGTGGCCTGTCCTCATGCAGTCACAGACACCTCCTGGGACTAGGAGGCTGCTACAGTGCAACCCAAGGGTCCCATGAAGAATGCAGGTATGCAAGTTAGGGAATTTGCGCCACGCTGTTTATTGTATCTGTCTCTTCCTGACAGGAGGCATGCAGCAGGGTGACCTCGCCTTTGTCCCCTTCCTCTCCTCTGAACCAAACTCATGCCCTTCAACTCGTTCTTCTCTTAACATGAGCTCTCTCTCACATCCTCCTTTATTTTTCATATAACTCACTCCTTGGCAGACCTCTCCCAATTCTCCATGCAATTAACAAGTCTGAACCCCAAGGTGAATGCAGTTCAAAATTTAAGCCCAGTGTAGGCAATCTCCTGAAGACCTTGAAGTCTTCAAGATGAAAAGAAGATGCCTGACCGTCAACAGCACCTGGAGTATCTGGGCATAGAGATGTGGGGTGTTTGGGGAAAGAAGTTTATGACTAAACAGATGCTGTAAACTTTACTGGGAAGGCCTGTCCTGTCTCTTGAATGGTTTTCCTGAGGAATGTCCGGTTTCTGTGCTGCCACCTACAGAACTCATCCTTCGACAGTATTTGTGATCCCGCTTTGCCCTTTGTAACAAGGCAAGGTGGTGGAAGAACAGACTTCATCTCAGCCTGACTTGCCAACCAAGCTGGCTGTTTCCAACAGACAGACTTTCCAGGGCATCAGGAGAAAGCACACACGTCTCATGGAAACCCACTCTAGCTGCACAGGTGGAAGTTGGGAAAGGAAGCCTTAAAGGGTGTTGCCCTTCCAGTTGGGCTGGACCAGCTTTACGCAGGGAGTGAGCTGGAAGTGGAAGCCAGCTGACAGTCTAAGGCCCCGGGAGAGAAGCTAATCTTCTTAGACCCAGCCTGCATCGATCAGGCTTCAGGTTTAGGAAGCACAAGCTGCTCAGGGGCTGTGACAGAAACCCTTTCCACAGTCAGAAGAGGAGCTGGCATTCAGCTCTGTCCCCAAGAGGCACCTGTACACAGTACAGGGTAGTAGCTAAGTGACAGCTTTAGAATCAGATAGCTCTGGGTCTTAATTCCTGCTCTGTCCTCTTCTTTGGAAGAAGACCTAAAGTTGGTTATTTTACATCTCAGAGTCACCATCCTTTATCTCTAAAGAGCTGTCTCCAAAGCTGTTACGAGGTTCAGTGACAGCATCACTAACAGTGCCACAGTGTCAGGTTGCTATCTTTCTGTTCTGTCTTCTTGGTATGTGGCGTCTTTCCTCAAGGTCACTTAATGGTGCAAAATGCCCTTGGAACTTCCAAATTGCAGGCTTGAAGGGAAAGACTCTAAATGGCAAAACAAGGACGCCTCTCTCAGATTAACCAGCTCTTTCTAGAAAGCCTTCCCTGCCCAAACAACCTACACGTCTGCTTCCCTTATGAATGTAATCATGCAGGCTGAGAGGGGGCTGGGAAATATTCCTTTATGTACCTTCATTAAACTGGGCTAATTTCTCATCATCCCAGATTCATTTAGGCTTCCATTACCAAGAGGGAAGGAGAAATTAATGTTGCCACAAGAGCCACCATCCTTCTATATCTCTGCAGAGGTCCCTCCTCCTCATCAGGCTTCATCTTTTCTCAATAAGGACCAAAGTAGGTCATCTTCATCCACAGAGCAGGATTGGGACTACAGCACAAAATTTAAGGAGGCTTCCATTTTCAGGTTGGTACAAGTATACTTGCCTGAAGTGAAGAAGGAATACCTCCTTAAATTTTGTATCTTAGGCACTTAGCTTGCTTATCTCATCCTAGCCCCAGCCTTTAGAAGTGTTCAGGAAGACACACCCACTCTTCTTCGCCCCTCACCACTAGTGCAAGGCAATTTCTTCCCAATACATCCCATTTTCCAAAAATGGGCAAACCTTCTACATGAGCCTCAAAATCTAGGTCAGTTTAGGGTTCATCAAGGCCCTCAGACCTCTGCTTTGTTTGGGGTCTTCAAACCCTGCAGAACACAAAGGTTGTGTCCTCATGGCCACATACCTGTGCCCCCAGAGAGCAGGCAAGCCTATCTGGATGTGCAGACTGGATGCAGGGACAAGAGGTAGGGCTGAGCCAAGCAGTTGAAGGGCACAACTTCCCATGGCTTTGGATTTCAGGACTCCTGCAACCAGCCTGGAAGAAAGAGTGGCAGCTGGCACCACTTCCCCTCCCCCACCTCTGCTTTCAGTTTTTCCAAGAACACATCAACCACACGCACACTAGCATTTTGCAAACCAGCTGGCCTGAAACAAGTTTGGAGATGCCGTGGGTTTCACACACAATGGGTTAACTTCCAGTCCAATTATAAAAATGGTAATAATTGGCCACACTCAGGGAGCTGGCAATTACCACTATTTTTAACCTGCATCACTAAGGCAAATGGTTTCTGTTGTTGTTCTTGTTCAGCTGGTTCCAAGAGGGCTGAGATTTCTCCAGCTGGGAAAATCGTGTAACAGAGGCACTGCCCATCCCTGTTTCCCTGATGTTCTTCTTCCAGCTTGGCTTTACCTACCTACAAGTCCCAGGCTCAGGGGACCATCAGCCTATTCGTTCCTTCCCAGATGGCCCACTAAATCCCAGAGATCTGATTTATCCAGTCCCTGTCAGTGGATAGTGGGGGCTGTTGAACTCAGGGCCCCTATACTTTCCAGCCATTCCCAAAGTGTTTATTCTTGGATTTATTTTGACAATGCTCTTTCTGAACCCTGGCGTGGGTGTCCTGGCTCTGGTTGTCCTTCTGACATCATTGTGGGCCTGATCTCCTCTCTGCTAACCTCTGCCAAGAAGGAGGTGGCCTTGGTGGGATAGCAGGAGGGCCACGCCTATCGAGAATCTGGAGGGAGGGAACAGGGCCAAGGAAACTGTCTCAGTTGCTCATCCCTTGTCCCATGGATGAGAAAAAGGAGGTCTGAAAACAGTCCTGGCAAACAGACTGGGAGGATTCAAAGGCAGACAAAAGGCTCTGGGGAGTGGGAACCCTGTTTCAATCTCCTTCTGTGAAACTATCTCCTCTTCTACACTGTGAGCCCTTGAGAGGCAGATTTTTATTTGCCTTTTTCTTTTAATGAACACATAATGACTGCACATATATATCTATGGGATACAATTTCTCTTTCTTTCTTTGTCTTTTTTTTTTTTTTTTTTTTTTTTTTTTTTTTTTTTTTTTTTTTTTTTTTTTTTTTTTTTTTTTTTTTTTTTTTTTTTTTTTTTTTTTTTTTTTTTTTTTTTTTTTTTTTTTTTTTTTTTTTTTTTTTTTTTTTTTTTTTTTTTTTTTTTTTTTTTTTTTTTTTTTTTTTTTTTTGAGACAGGGTCTGAATAAATTATGGAGGACTTCAAACCTGCAATCCTCCTGTCTCTGCCACCCAAGTACTGGGATCACAGAAGTGTGCCACCACGCCTGTCATGGTGTGGTATTTTAATCCATTTACACAGTATGTACTGGTCACATCAGGGTAATTAGCATGCTCATCTCTTTATTGCTTATGTTTAGAGCCTTCAAGTTTCTCTGTCCCTATTCTTTTTAATTACATAGTAGGTTATTCTGAACTGTAGTCATCCTATTGTGCAATAGAACACTAGAACTTATTTCTCCTAACTGTATTTTAGTATCCATTATCCAACTTCCCTCTATCCTCTATCCTCTACTCTTCCTAGCTCCAGTAATTAATAGTCTACTGTCTTTGACCTTGAGGTCCATATTTTTAGCATCCACAGATAAGAGAGACTATGCAGCATTTGTCTTTCTGTGCCTAGTTTATTTCAGGTGACATAATGCCCTTCACTTCTATTTTCCCACAAAAGATTTAATTCTTTTTTATGGCCTAATAATATTCTTCTGCATATATATGCCACATTTTATTTATCCATTCACCTGTTGATTTCTGTGTTGACTGCATATTTTGGCTATTGTTGGGTAGTGCTGTAATAAACATAGGAGTGCAAGTATCTCTGTGATAAGCTAATTTTGTTCCCTTTGCATATATACCAAGAAGCGGGATTAGCTGGATCATATGGTGGTCTATTTTCAGTTTCTGAGGAGCCCCTATATTTTTCCTCACAGTGGCTGTGCTAATTACATTCCAACCAGCAGTGTACAGTCCCCTTTTTCTTTATTCTAGACAGCTTTATTTATTTATTTATTTATTTATTTATTTATTTTTGCTTGTTTGAGGACAGTCATCTTGATAGGGTAAGATGCTATCTCACTGTGACTTTGATTTATATTTCTCTGATGCTAGTGATATTAAACATTTTTATATATTTTTTGGCCATTAGTATTTCTTTTAAGAAATGTCTGTTCAAATAATTTTCCCATTTTCACTGGATTATTTGGGAGTTTTTTGTTGTTGAATTTATTTCCTTATATATTCTAGATATCAGTCTTTTGTCAGATAAATAGTTTGGAAATATTTTCTCCCATTCTGTAGGTTTTCTCTTCACTCTGTTGATTATTTTCTTTGTCATGCAGAAGCTTCTTAGCGTGATATAATCTCTTTTGTCTATTTTTGCTTTTGTTGCAATTTGCTTTCAAGTTTTATAAAAAATCCATTGCCTATACGAATATCTTGGAATATTTCCCCTATGCTTTCCTCTAGTAGTTTCTTAGTTTCAGATCTTAGATTTGTGTTCTTGCTCCATTTTGAATTGTTTTTTTATATGGTGGGAGGTAGGAGTGGAGTTTCATTCTTCTTCATGTGGATCTCCTCTCTTTTCAGCACCATTTATTGAAGAGACTGGCCTTTCTCCATTGCATGTTTCTAGCACCTTTGTTGAAAATCAGTTGGCCTTAGATGCATGGATTTGTTTCTGGGATTTGTACCTGTTCCACTTGTCTGTGTGTTGATTTTTATGCCAATAGTATCCTGTCTTGTTTACTATAGTCCTGTAGTCTGTCTTAGAGATCAGGCTTTGTGATGCCTCCAGCCTTTATGGTTTTTCTCAAGATTGCTTTGCATGTTTGGTCAGGTCTTTTGTGCCTCCATATGAATTTTAGGATTGTTTTCCTATTTCTATAAAGAATGCCATTGATATTTTGATGAGGGTTGCATTGAATCTGGGAATTGCTTTGGTTAACATAGCCATTTTAACAATATTCTTCTAGTCTGTAAGCCTGGGAGGTCTTCCCTTTTGGGATGTCTTTTCCCATTTCTCTCATGTAATTTTTATTGTAGAGATCATTCACTTCCTTGGGTAATTTTATACCTAAGTATATTTTCTTGGTAGATATTGCCGATGGGATTGTTTTCATGATTTCTTTCTCAGAACATTTGTTATTGGTATATAAAAATGCTACTGAATTTAGTATATTGATTTTGTATCTTGCAAATTTTTTTGAAATAATTTATCAGTTCTAATAGTCTGATAGTGGTGTCTTTAATTATTTATGTACAGTTAACACTTACACAATGCGGAGGCTAGGGGCATTGACCCTCGCAAAGTTGAAAACTGCATATAACTTTTGAATCCTCCATTACCATAACCAGCACCCTTATCCATATCATAAATAGCCAAGTAACACTTATTTTGTAAAAGTGTGGTGAAAAATAAGCAAGAACAATGAGAGACTACTTTTTATACGATACACAATAGACTGGAGAGACAAACTGTTCATGCAGCAACAGTGAGTGTCACATTTCATTGTGAGTG